>JAPMOR010037329.1:709223-736209 GCA_026543865.1 Argiope aurantia | reverse complement strand
TCTTTTACTGCTAATTAATAGTTATAACTGAAACATTCAAATGCACAGAAAATAATATTTTAATCCCAATATTTATTAAGAGATGGAGACAATTTTCCCCTAAAATATAATTGAAAAATTAAACGATAAATTCGTACTTTCAAACATAAAACGATATTATCTGCATTTAATTGAAAGAAGAATAGTTGTAAACGATAATTTTTTTTAAATATACTTAAAATGCAGAGATAAACATTTGGTTTTTGCCAACTGATACAATCTTTTGGCATTTGCGTTTTAAACTTTCCAAGCTTCTCAATAATATAAACTTTTTTTATTTTACTGTTTTACTGTTTATTATCCAATATTTTACTGTTTTTATCCAAAAAAAAAAAAAATGAAAGAAATTTGAACACACACACACACACACACATAAAGAAAGTAATAATAGAGAACGTTTTATGAGATAAAAACGTTTCAAGTATTCAATTTCAAAACTGATGTAAATTTATTGTTCTGAAAATCTTTCTTTCCTCCCCCTCCCTTTAATTAAATAAAATTGAAAAAAAAAATGTTTTTCTTTTCAAGCTTTAATTTTTTTTCTGGAAATCTTAAAATTTTGGAAATGCAAAAACAAAAATATTTGAATGCTTTTTTTTTTAAAGAAATAGAACAAAAAAGCTTTTAGCGGTTTTCAAATAACTTACTTATTAATTTATTATATTAGTTATATAATATTAGTTAAATATTATATTAGTTAAATTATATAAGTTAAATAACTTAATCTTTTTAATTTATTATATTAGTTATTTTAGATGAGCTTGCCATTTTGACCACATTTGAATTTACATTATAAATCTGGAATTAATTATGGAATCACAGATTTAGAAAAGCAAAAGCCATGTTCTTTCTGAAAATTCTCCTAACCCCCCCCCCTCCAAAAAAAAATGAAAGAAAGAATTTAAAAGTTGTTTATATGATTTTGAGGATCGAATTTTGTATTTGGTCATTTAATTATATGTTCGGTTAAATGGCTTTTACAACAGAATTCTCCCAATGGCTCTCCCGTTAATACAATCCCTCACCACAAATATAACAAAAACTTTAAAAATCATTTATGCCCAGTAAGATATTTTTTTTCTTATCTACAAATATATAACATGTTCCATCCCCTTATTCTTTAATGCATTTCATAATTCATTATTATAAATATAATGGAGTATTATAATAATTTTTTTTTCAAATATTCACAACCAGAAGACGCCAGGTATACAGAAACTAAATTTAACAAAAACTGATCAATTAACTAATGTTATTTCTGAAAAATAATAAATTCATTTGGAATACATACCTAAACAAAACTTCAGAAGAAATTAGTGAAAAATCCATTACAAATTTACATTTTTGAAAACAAGAAAGAAGTGACATATAAAGTGAAAGAAGTGAAAAAAAAAAAAGTTCGTCGAAATGAAAATTTCGCATTGAGTATTGGGAAAACTATCTCATTTCCATAAGCAACATCCTGAGACAGAAAAGTGGAATTCCAAGACTTAAAGCACTTTTCTGCAGAACTCCCTGTGAACAATCGAGTTTTATTTTCCTTAGTTAATGGTGCATAGAGAAAGGTAGGCACACATCTAGAAGATCAAGTAAATCACTTCCTCACAGAAAGAAATGTTACTCCAGATCGCTTAAATAAAACTTTTCCACCAAACGACTTGCAGCCTAAATAGGTTTATAGACGACTCCGTTAAATTGCGTTTCTTTCAATCGACAAGAAGACAGGCTGGGTTTGCTTTCAAGAACTAACTCTTTACGCCTTCCGCTTATTTTATCTAACTCTCTGAAATAATACAAGCTTGCTTTATATTTCCTACTTTAGATTACGACATTCATTATTTATATTACACATAAAACTGTTTTCAAATGTGGTAAACAGAAGATTCTTTGTGATTTAGGGTCAAGTCATTATTATGTTGACATTTACAGCGTGCTGAGCCTTTTGTCACCGTATTTCTAGTACTCCGCGTCGTTTTGTTAGCCGTTTGGTATGGATATGAAATAATGGTTGTAGATTTCAGTCAAGTAAAAGATGCAATAAAATTCCTGGCGGAAAGTTGATTATGGCTTTTGTATGCAATAAATTCAACATATGAATAATTTCAAATCTACTCAATTCTTTGTTTAACCCTTTAAAGGGCCATTTTTTTTCTAGTCATATTAAAATATTTTTAGGCTTGAAATTAGAATAAGAAAAAGGATTCATTTAGCTTATTAGATAAATTTAATTTGGTTGATTAATTAATTTGGTTAATTAATAATTAAGTAACAAATCAAGACACATCATTTTGTCTGAGATAAAGAACTGAAGCATCTAAGTTTCTGACATACTAAAAAAATTTGTCAGAACTAATGCCAACCTACATAATTTCATTCAAAGATTGATAAATTTGATGGGAATCATACTTCCCACGGCCCTAGAAAGGGTTAAGTACAAGGGGGATTCAAATCAAAAGGTACGTCACTGTGAATATAAATGAAGCCTTTTATTCAAAGTATACACCATTGATTAACCAGCCGAAAGATTCCTTGTTCCCAGAATTCCTGCGGTCATGACGAGACCCAGTCCTTCACGGCGTCCTTGAGTCCGAGTTGAAGCGCTTCCCTTTCCGAGGTTTTTTCAGGGGACAAAACGCATGAAAATCGCAGGACGACATGTCCAGGCTGTAGGACGGATGGTCGAGTTGCTCCAGCTTGAACTTGGCCAGTTCTGCGTGTGTTTGACCCTGGAGACGTGTGAACGCGTTATCATGAAGCAGAACCTTACCCTCCGTGAGTAGCCCCAGTCTTTCGTTCTTGATGGACCTGCATAGTCTTCGGATTGTCTCATAGTACACATCGGAGTTAATGGTCCTGAAAAAACATCGGAAAAGGAAGCACTTCAACTCGGACGGCGAGCTTAAGGACGCTGTGAACGGCCACAGGAATTCTGGGAACAAGGAATCCTTCGGCTCGTTAATCAATGGGATCGTTGTGCTCATGCCTATGGTGTATACTTTGAATAAAGTCTTCATTTATACTCACAGTGTTGTTTCGTACCTTTTCATTTGAACACTTCTTGTACTTTAGAACAGCAGGTCAATCTACAAAAAGTTATCAATTTTTTTGTATCATTAAATAAAAGAGTTAAAATTATATCATCCCTCCTAAGAAATAATGAAACCTTATAACGTTTATAGACTAGCATACTATCTATGAACTGCGTTATCCAAGATTAAAAATAACGCAAAACACTCTACACATTAACAGTTAAATTTGGCAGGTGTGACCTCTTCAATCAAAGCCCATTCCTCACTAAGAAATGTTGTTTCCGAAAATTTTGCAACATATTACAGCAGGGGAAAACACACACTTTTATACAACTTCATATTTCAGAATAAAAACTTTTTAGCAATATTAATTTTGCATAAATTAGAAATATTAACATAATTTTTAAAAAATACTTTTAAATATAGTTTGCAACAAATTTTTTATAGATTTATATACATTAGTATAGCGATGATATGAAAGATATGTTTCAGTTTGCATGGTATCATTATTATGTAACTAATAAGCGTCAAGCCTATTTTGGCATCTTCCGTCTAGATCTCGATATCTGATTTCTTGGATATGTTAACAACCAGAGAAGTCAATGTAAAATTGTAATAAGACTGCATACATTTAAATGCATCATTTTGTGATCTTTATAATAAAAAAGCAATTAAGAGAATATATTTTTTATCGTTAGTCAAATTATATAGTTCAAGCTGTATTAGTTAATAGTTAGACTAATACAACCTGAACGATAATCATATTGTCAGTCAACAGTGATTAATGTGGCCTGAACGAAAAGTACAAAGTCAGTTACTGGTAATTGATGAGTCGCAAAATGAAAGTATACTGTCAGTCACTAGTGAATGACGCGGCCTGAATGGCATGTTCAGTGTCAGTCAGATTAACATAGCACTTAACAAGTTAAAAAGTGAATTTTAAAAATAAAATAAAGATAGATGAATTAATCATAAAACATTATCAGGCTACAATGCTTCGAATTAGAGGCTAGAATCGCCTTTAAATTTTTATTCTATGATCTGACTGATGGTATAATATAGATACAGTAAACTCTCGAGTTTCCGGTCGCCGGATGTGGCGGAAGTGCAGGTCGGGTAAAAAAAAAAACGTCGAATAGGCTTCCTTGAAGACATTTCTTTGCTCACCAACAGAAGACAAAGTTTTTATATCAAAACTCACTGTTACAATACGCATTTTCTCACTTCTTATTGAATACTAAGTCTTCCATTTATCTCAATCCATTTATTTTTATTACAGCAGCAGTGAATCTCCCGGTAAATCATAAAAGCAGTTGCAGGTAACGTGTTGACTTAAAATAAAAGGCTCTGTATTGGTGCTTTATATATGTTTATATACTGCACTGCATTTTCAAGATTTTATTAGAGAAAAAAAAAGGAGATAAAGAATATTAAAAAAAACATTAAGCATATCCCCAAGAATAATTTCAGAGTACTGTACATACTGTGCGCCTAAAATCATGAACAGCGTAACAATTATGGTCCGTTATGCACAATAAACAAGGAGCAGAACTCTTCTCTTTTTTCTGTCACTACATGTATTTTACACACGACATGCAGAAGAATCGTAGCAGAGGACCGTTTCCAATGCCTTGGCAATGTTGCCAATGCTACGCCTTCCCTTATTCCTTTAATCACAATAAAAGAAAACTAAGCCGGATAGTACGGAAGCCGGATGGTCGAGAACCGGATACTCGGGAATGTACTATAACTAAATTTTCGAAATTACAGATTCGTATATAATTATTCAAACAATAAGCACGACATAAAAATACAGTTTAAAAGTCTACAATCAACAATCTGGCACTGGTAATAACCATCTCACTAGCCAAAATTTCCTTCTAAATTATTCTAATTTTTTCCCTTGCCTGCTCACAAGCAGCAAGGGGAATTAAAAAAAATGCAATCCAATCGCAACTGCACCACCTCGAGCGAAGAAAAAACAACACTTCTCTTCCCTCCAAACTGATTAAATGGCCAAATTGAAAGAAAACGATTTCGGCAACTGCGGTGGTGGTGGAGGGTGGACGAAGGAAGGAATGGGTGGTGGTGGGGGGAGAAGCGGATTTCCCCTAGGAGAGAGGGATCCGTAATGCGTTTCTAATTGGGATGAGATGATGTACGACACTCTCCCTTCTTCTTTATCTGTAGGAATCGTTTGGTGACCCCGACACGACAGACGACATTACGAAGGGGCTGGGTAATGGATGGCCACTGCTGCGATTAAGTACTGCGAGAAAGAGCGAAGTGTCTTTAGCGCCCGAAGTAAAGATGGTGATATTATTTAAATAACCTTTAGCTACAATGTCTAGTGTTAACACAAACAGGGTGAAAAGCATATCTTTTTTTTTTAAGCAGTTGTAAATTTCCTCTAAAAGCAGACTATCTGTGTTTTAAAAAAAACATTTATATTTCACCATACAATTCAACTCAAACTGTCCGGATTGCCTTAGAGGGTGGGGAATCTGGGGGGTGGGGGACTCGCAGATAAAAATGAGTAAATCAACAAAACTGGTTTTATCAGGTATATTTAAATAGTGGTGTTTAAATACAGTGTGCAAATGTACAAAATGTAAATATTAATTTTGGAATCAATAAATTAAATATATATAAGATAATACCACTTCCACCAGAAATTTCCATGTCAGTCATTTGGATTATCTGGATAGAATTTGTACAATACCAATTACTATTACATATTAATCCGACTAACAGGATTAATATTTAACAGTAATCTGGTTAATAGGATTCCTACTGCATATTAATTGTATGTAAATAGTTGATTACATGCATTGTACGTGCCACATATTTTCAGTGTAGCACTGAACATAATTCTTCAATTGCTCTTCAATTGCTATTAAGGAAATCACTACTTTCGATCACAAAATCTCATTAAAATCAGTTACCTGATAATAATCTGAGGTTATGGGGTAAACGATTTACAAATATGAAGGGAGTATCATGGAGATCTCAAACTCAAGGTTCTTAACCACCAGGCATAATAGGTGATTATAGTAATGACATGGCAATGAAATTACTTAATAAGTGGTTGTGATTAGATAATAAAAGGTATTACTTAGATTAAGTTGTTACTAATAAATCACAAGGTAAATAATAAAGAAGAAAGAAGATAGATTTTGCATAAATGTTTTTCGGAAAATTCTGTCCAGAGTCATAAACACGCATGTAGATAAGACGATTGGTATAAACTCTAATTTTTGAACATGTATTATCGTGAGTACCTATTATCGATTGGTTATAAAATAGTTGCGTGCATTCATATTGTCGTCAGCTATAGTTCTAATACAAGTGCAGCTTCACAGAAGTATTCAAAAGCAGGGATGAACACGAAAGAGGACGTTTAAATTCATTATGCAAATAACTAATAAAAGTTCGCCGAATTCTCGTCAAATTTACCAATAAAAGAAAGATCTTGAGGGTGTTGATAGTACATTATTTAAGATCTTATAACAGCTTAACGATTAATACATGTTGCTCAATTTTTATACGTATATGTTTGAAAACAGAACTAATATTCATAAATGAATAGTGGATAAAGCGACACAGTGTTGCGAAGGCTATGATTTAGTTTTTTGCTATACAAATAATTTGTTTATTCATAGTGGAATGATATTGCTAAAACATTCCAGATTTTACAAGATATTTTCTAAGGAAACAGCAGGAAAGTTTTAATACAAATAAAAATTGCTCTAATTAATTTTATCCTAAGCTACAGCAATGTCAATAATATTTCTTAGCAGAAAAGTAATGACTGTCGACACATCAACAACACTCTTGTTGTTTGTTGATGGTGTGACTGTGTGCCATACGGGCATCGAATTATTGTTTCTCAAACTTAAAAACTGAACTAAAATCATTCATAAATACTGTAATAAGACACAAAATTTACAAACATTTCACAAACACCCGAAATATTTTATATATTCTTAATTAAAACGGGGGAGAATTTCAGATTAGAAATCCAATTCCACTAAAATATATGCAGGCCTGCTGCACGTTAAATCAAATGTTGAGTGAAAGTGTTGCTTTCAAAGGGGGCTAATAAAAATTAGATTTCAATAAATCATTAATACAATGCAATCTGTGAATAGAAGATGTCATTTAATCAAATAATAATAAAACCAGATAGAGTGCTCTCCTCAAAAAATTTCTCGCTTACTTTCTAATAAATTTGTCATGCCAAAGAACGCCGTACATGGCATTAGCGCACATTAGCTATCAAATATATTTTTGGTGAGAATTTAAGCAATTTTACTGAATCTATCGTGTTATCCTTAGCGAGTTGTTGGCGATTGATCCCTGGTATGCTGTTAATAGTATCCGAAAAATTGAATTTGTGTTTTAGACACCTTTTTCGCAACCAATCGAAACCAAATATTGAAGTCACAAAATGTCATACCAATTTTGATACATTTAAGTCAATGCGTTTTTGAATTATCACACTTACGTGTTTCAGAAAGTGCAGACCGACGGACAGTCAACCCGTAGTTGAATTTGGTTCACAATTTGGCAGGTGTCTAAAATATAGATGTTAAATTTATATTCCAAATTTTATCTATCTAGCTCTCTTCGTTTTCTACTTATCGTGTTAACTTAAATTTGAACTGCCGGACAGACGTACTTCCTCGGAACAGATTTTACTCAAAATTTGAAAGACATTTGCTGTAAAGATTGCATACTAAATTTAAACCATCTAGTTCAAAGTATTTTTGAGTTATCTTTGTCACAGACACACGGATATTTTCTAAAAATGTGATCTTTGAACTCAGAGAGTTTTAAAACGTAGAGATTTGTGAAAATCTCGAGTACGAATTTTTTGACGATTGCTATACTTTCTCTGTACTACATATACGAGAAAGTACAAATTAAAATAATTAACAATTAAAGAAATTTAATTAAATTTACCAACCGATTATTAAAACTTTAACTTTCATTTAAGTACAATTTATTTGTATGCATTGCTGTAACCCAATAATAATGTTCTGTAATTATAAAGAAAAAAATTAGCTACATATTTCTTATGGGATGCACCCCAATAAAGCACCACATTCAAACCTCAATCTGATTTGAATATCAGGCGCCGTAAATCCAGTACACGACACTCACTCATACGTTCCGTCTTTAATAATATTGTTCAACGAAACATGCTATAAAGGTGGCGGCTATCTAATGTTAGGCCTATGTGTTTAAACAAAGCAAGCGTCTATAAAAAAGCCCTGGACAAACACCTATAAACTTGGGTAAACACAGCTACCGTTTTTCTCAGAAGGTCCTATTCGGGGAAGTGTGTGACATTATTGTGTTTGTTTATGTCTGGAATCTCTTCTCTACGGCCAGCTCTCCCATCTGTTTTATATGAGTAAAGCTAAATAAATAATGCAGATTGTATACTGGCCGAGCGGAAAAAGGAGAATAAAATTTCGGTGAAGTACTGTTCTTTTTTCCATTGCTTGCACTCGAGTTTTCTTTCTTGGTCACTGGGGAATTGTAAAGACTATTCTTTTCTTGTGTGAGTAATTTAGTGAGAATAGCATAAGATTTTTTTTTCGAGGGAATGTTTGCGTAATGTAGTGGAACGGATATGGACAAAGGTATTCTTTTTCCCTCAAGTATTGTAGCAAGATATGGCTGATTTTTGTATATGCTTGAGATAAATCTTTTTGATCCGCGTCTTTAATGGTAGGATATCAACTACAACGTTCACATTTTCAGTTTTATCGTCTGTGCCTCCGCTAGTCTTATCAAAAATATCAAAAGGCCACATCTACATTTATTACTAGTATCATTCCTATTGGTGCTTAGGTGTGAATTTATAATCAAATGATCGACCAAAATCCAATCATTTCTTTATTAAGCCAGCACAATACGTACGATAACTGGTATTTGACACAAATGGGGAAATATTCGCCACTGATTATAGCTTGTACAATATACAAAGAAATTAAAACACCACAGTCATACGTTTAATTCAATCGAAAAATAATTCAGGAATCACGATTTTTCGAAGATTTCCTTCATAATAAAGAGAAAGTGAAATCGTCAATCACTATCAAATGTCAATGTTTATTGGTCAGTGTTTATTGTTAGCAAAAGTGTAGCACGGCAATGCAAGTTCATAAAGCGGCATACACACCTTTGCAACTATTACGCATTCGAATTTCAAGATCCTAAAACATACACACTCCCTCTCTGCAGTAGAATCTCATTCGTTTATTTTCTTCAGAATATTGAAAGACATCCTTTTCTATAGAATAGGAAGGCAAGACGATGTTTTGTTCCTGTTCCACAACCAAATGCTTTTTTCTTAAAGGGAATGTACATGCTTGTGGATTGCTGAGCTTATGCATTTTAAAAGTATGGGAGAGTGCCAGCAATGATGCTCTTGTTTAACTGTTAGTTTTGCTTACTAAAAGTTCAAAATTAAGGATCTCATTCGTTTCATCTCTTCAGAATCCTAAAAGACATCTTTTTCTATGGAATAAGAAGACAATGTTCTTCTTTAAAGGAATGTACAAGTTTGAGTATTGCTGAATTTATGTATTGCAAATGTAGGGAACTGCGTTGGAAATTATGGTCTTGTTCAACTGTTGACTTTGCTTATTAACGGTTCAAAAATAAAGTAAGGATTTTGACCTCGGTTATACAGGTATTCACTCTAAACTGTGGTCTAAAAACTAATTTTTAAACCGTTAGAAGCAGGCAAATTTTCTAATTTAAAAAAAAAAAGTTTTTTATTCTTTATTTTATGTTTTAGAGTCAAAACACGTAAGTAGGATTAATCTACTTAATTTCTTCATCTGCAATTATTAGTGTACATCAACACATCCAGAAGGCAGCATAAACAAGCCATATACTATATTTGTTGATTGCACATGTTCATGTGTACAAAGCGCAGGAGTGAATTGAAGCTGGGTGCACTTTAGTGAAGAGGCTGCGAAATAGAGATGCCACATGAGACCCAAAAGATCAAGATGTGGTCTCTAACTTGATTAGGTTCTCTGTAAGCCCTACCGTAAATGGTTTATAATACTTCTTCTGCAATTTTTCATTGTTAATCTTATCTGCTTTAAGTATAAATAGCCATCTGTAAATAATATTTTTTTAATCCTCAATAAACATTTGAGTTACGCAATATATCAATTGAATTGAAAATTCTCCAGACATAACCCTCTCCCCACCAGTGACAAAGAAACACGACATGTATTACTGAAAAACTTTGGAAATTTAGTTTTTATGCAGTTACCTGGACATAATTACAAAATATTCTTGATACGCTAAAATTATAAAGAAACGAAGTCCTGTTCTACAACAACTAAAACCAACCCAGTTATAAAAATTAATACCACTATTGCCTATCCCAAGACAATTTCAATGACAGTCTCGGTGATGATACGGCAATCATCTTATTCAAGGTGCCATTGATTAGCTTAAAATGATGAAGAGTAAAATTTTATTCAAAATGTTTGGGTACCAAGTGTATTTTCGTACACATGATTAACTTTTAAATGCATATTGTTGCCAATTGTGCCAATCCAGTTCCACCTGATTTTATTCAAAAGCACATTGATAACCATAGACAATAAATCATGTATGAAAGAAAAAAAGTTCACATTACTTTTGGAGGGTAAGTTATATCGTTTTAACATTTGAATGTGATAGGTGAAGTTCAGTGTGTTACTTGAAGAGATAGTTTCTACAATCAAGTTCCCTATAAAAGAAAGATTTAGCTAATATAACTTTAAAAAAATTACTTCTCATCTGTTGTCAGGTAAGCTATCAATGTTTGATGCTGTATTTGAAAATTATATTAGGTACAAGCTAGATTTTTGGGAAATACTGTATGGTGCCAAAAGTCTACATACAACTTTTTTCATAATAAATAAATCATATTATTACCTTAAATTTATTTTTATGTAACCTGTAATTATTTTTCTATAATAAACGATTTTTTTAATTTAAAACTAATAATTATGCACTTAAAGATTAACAAGAATGGCGAAATATATAAAAATTTAGGATTTGTCAAGTTTTTCAGTATTATATTAATTGACTTAAACAATATTATTTTAATGAAAAATGTTTTAATATCATTTAAAGCATTTTTCCCACTTGAAGTATATGGCGATCACCACCGGTATGAAACTTAGTCATAGGTCTATGATTAAAGTAGACTGCGTGCATATAACAACAATTGATTACTTCTATAGATGTTTAATAAACAATGTACAATCTCCAATTATGAATTACGTTCCATTTCATTTAAAAAGATACACAAACAAAAGGGAGGGAGATCTACTTAAAAATATATCAGCCAACATTAACACGCGAAAGAAGTTCTGATTTATTTATAGAAATAAAAGAAATACTCCAAATGAACTCATTTACATATTAAGAACATTCCATAAGCTTTTCCCATTCTTCAACATACATTTAAGATAGGAGGCGGGGGGGGGGGGAAAGGGATAAAAGTAAAAAAAATATAAATAAAATGAAGATTCTCATTCCTTTTCTAATAACACGATTTACTGGCGCAGAGTCCGACTCCAAAATAATAAAGAGGAGACCACATAAAAGGGAATAATTAAAAAGTAAAACCCCCTTCGCCCATCATCTTCCCCGGCGTTCCATTTCAATTAAAATATTCGGGGCACAAATAACGTTTGGAATTAATTCTGTTCGGGCTCCTCTTCGCCGGCTAATCCTATTTTAAACTAGATTGCTTCCCTGCTGCCTCTAATATCTACTTAATGAAATTAAACTGCTTCGGAGAAGGGTTCGGTTCGTCGCCTGACGTACACCAGATGCGGTGGCTTGTATGAATATTGAAACATGCAAATGATGGGAAATGATTCGCTTTTTTTCCCCCCTTAATGCCAAAAAAAAAGTGCTCTTTTCAAAAAAGACATTTCGCGTATCCACGAATTAAAAAAGAATGTCAAAGTGATTTATTTTACCTTTTCTGGATTTTTTAATTTTAATTTTTCGTGTACACAGTACAGTTTTGTGAGAGTCAAAAACTGGACACCGAGGTGTTTATTTTTTAGGAAATAATTTTTGATCGTGCATCTATATGAGCATGATAACTAACAAGGTGTTCTCCTCTACAAATTCTCGCATATTGACAATTATGTTCCTTCTTTCTTCCTTTGCATCCTCTAATCATATAAAAGAGGCACGTAAGGAGGGGGAAAAAATGCCGAACCTTCAGTCACAAAATGGTCACGGTACTCCGCAAGCAAAAACTCTCTATCTACAATTTTCGCATACAATGGCGCAATATGACATGTTTTGAGCTTCATAGTTTATTGAAGAGAACAGAATATGTTTTCTGTATCCCAATTTTATGACCAAGCAATTTTGGCCATAAAATTGGGTACTAAACTTTATTAATCTAAGTCACTGAATTTCAGTGCTATTGATATCATATACAAGAGAACATACAAATCAACAAATATGACAAACTCTCGAAGGTCGCAGTACACCGCAAGCTAAAATTCATTTGCTACAACTTTCGCATACAATGACATATAATAAATAATAAGGCATGATTTGTAATAAGACTCAGTAAGACATATTTTGTGCTTCGAAATATACTGAAAAAAAAACAAAACAGAATACTATTTCTTATCTCGATCTTACCAACGTTTGGATCCAAAATTTCACACTTGTTTACAATTTTGGCCAAAAAAATTAAATACCAAATTTTATTAATCCAACTTATTGAATTTCAGTGTTATCGTCTTGTATACAAGTAAACATAAGAAACAATAAGAGCCCCCTGACTTTGGCAAATTTGAAGATAAATTGTATACCAAATTTCAACCATATAGCCTATTGTATTTTTGAGTTATCGTGCATCAATACACTAGAAATGGGCAGACACTCTCAGACGGACTTCGTTCAAGTTTTGAAAGATATCTACACACTTGGGGGCCTAAGAAAACAAACTAAATTTCATAGCGCTAGCTAGCGCAAAGCATTTTTGAGTTACTGCGTTCACTGACACGACATAAAATTCCCAAAATATGTTTCGGACTCGGTAATTACTGAAACGTGAAGATTCGTCAAAATGTCGAGTTCAAATTTTTAAGCTGTTACAATACTTTTCTATTTGTATACTTCGTATATGAGAAAATGAATAAAGAAAGGGGTGGGCTGAAACCTCTGACGATTTAAATGGATAAAACTTTATCATCAGAAATGTAGATCTTATCAAATTTTGAACTAAATCAATCGTTGGACTGTCTACCTTTAAATTCGCATGTGTATGAAACAACTAGTGCGAGTGGTCTCTCCAAAATTTTCTCGCATACTTTCTAATAAATGTGTTATCTCAGAGAAAACCTTGCATGACATTGGCATACAATAGTTACGAAATATTAACTTTTGGCTTGAATTTAGCATTTTTAGAATCTGTCGCGTCATCCTTGGCGAGATATTTGGCGATTATTTCTTGTCATGCCGTTTATAGTACACGAAAATCAAATTTGTGTTTCAGATGTTTTTGCCCTACCCGATTGAAACAAAAATTTGAGACCAGACTACACTTAAAGTCACAAATTTCATATATTAAAATCATTGCGTCTTTGAGTTATAGCGTTTACATGTTTCTAAAAGTACAGACCAATGGACGGTCAATCTTTTATTGGATTTGGCTCAAAATTTGATAAATGCTTAGAGTGTAGATGTTATTTCTATAGAATTTTATCTATATAGCTCTCTTCGTTTTATAGTTATCTCGTTAAATTATATTCGAGCAGCCGGGCAGGCAGACTTCCTCTGAGCGGATTTCGCTCAAAATTTGATCGAAATTTTCAAATTTGGTGAAAATACCGTATACTAAATTTCAACCGTCTAGCTCAAAGCGTTTCTGAATTATCTTTGTCACAGATAGACAGACATTTTTCAAAAATGAGTCCTTCGAACTTAGAAATGTCTAAAACGTGGAGATTCATCAAAATCTCGAGTTCGTTTCTCGACACATGAAACGTGATGATATAGATAAATGAAATTTCAAACGTGGTCTTGCAGTCAAAAATTTTAATCTGCATCGACATTTGGCTTCAAATAATCGAAAATAAGGTGTCCAAAATGAACATTTGGAAGAACAAAACGGGCCACATGGCATCGGTATACATCAAAGTCATTGAAGGAAGGGAAGAGAAACATTTCAGCCTTAATTTTTGCCATCTGCCTCTCTACCTTTCGCAATTGATTAAGGGTATGCAGATTCTCATAAGGATAAATGAAAAAACACACAGGCTTAGACCAGGAGTCAAAGTAAATGAAAAAAGTCGTGAGGAGAGACTCTCTCTGACTAGAATTATGACTCTGAGTGTACGAAAACTCAAAAACGCTACAAAATAGAAAGATGGAATTTAGATTGTGACCACTGCAACAAAACTGTAAATATTTTCATCGAATTTTCTAATAATTATGAACACAATTCAAAAGAAAGTCTATTTGTCCGTCTGGCAGTTAAAGTACGATCTCAAAAACATAACGAGTAGACACACAAATATAATACGTGCATAAGGTTTTATTAAAATTGTAGATGTGTAGATTGTAGAATTGTAGATTTTGTAGAAATTGTAGATTTTCGATCAACTCCACATAGAGATTGGCAGTCTCAGTGTGGATGAACGCCATTATTCAAATACGCAATAAGATAAACACATGAATTTTAGTATTTGATCTATACATTTATAATATATATTAATAACAAATTTGGTCCAAATGGGTCGCAATATGCATTCTACAACTGCATATTGCTGAATGCACACTAGATTTCTATGGTCAGAAAATTCAGACAATCACTTCTGAATATGGAACGATTTAGTACTTTTTTCTTTTTCTTTTTTCAAACTTAAATGTTTTGTACGCTAACAATTTTTTCAAAAAATATTTCGTCAATATTATTTTATAAAAATTATAATTCCAACAAGTAACAACAAATGACGTAGTTTAAGAAAGAATTCGACTGATTCACTTTATAAGAAAAATAAAACGATTTAAAAAAACAATTCATTCATTGCATGTATAATTTATTTCATTACGGTAACTGAAATATAAGTGATTTTCATAATCTACAGGCAAATGAAATAAAACATAATTTATTCCGAATTTTCTATTCTTTATTTACTTTTCATATCTGCAAATTTTTAATGAAAAAATTTACAGAATATAAAAATTAAAAACACACTTTTTTAATCTCAAAAATCAATAATAAATAAATTTTGAATAAAATCCAAACAACGACAAACGATTTTCTTTTTACAATCTTTTTTTTATTTTCTTCCGTTTAATAATCTAGTTACAGAAAATACTTGAGTAAACTGTCTTAATACTTGAGCTATATTCCCTCGACAGCTTTTCTTCAGATTCACAGATAATTTTCTTTACAACATTAGGATGTTTGAGTTTGCCGAATTCAAGATTCGTGACAAATTAACGGCCCAATTTTACATTCAAAACTAATTTCGTTGATTAAAAGGATCGGTCTTTTGAATGTGTGCGTACAGATTTTTTTTTAATGTTCAGTTTAAGAACAATTAATTTAAATTTCAGTCGAGGGGAAAAACCCAAGTTAATTTAGGAGAAAGCAGAAAAGAGTAAATATTTGATAGAATATTTATCAAAAGCAACATAGAATGGTGGGGAAAAAAATCAAAATCAGCAAGAGGATAATTGAAATTTTCAGAATAAATAAGAAGAAAGCAGACGGTGAATCAATAAATCACAGACGAAAACTACCTTGCTGTCATTAATATTCTTAATATAATTAATAAAAAAAGGGTTCATGTAATTAATAAATGAAAACAAAACCAATAGAAAGAAAATACAGATTTAAAAATATAAAACAATTGCTCTTATACATCGAATTTGTTAAAGTCAGTACTGATTAAGCATTTAAAAAGTTCAGAAGAAAACTTTTTAAGAAGAAAAAGAATTTAAATGTTTAAAGGAATGTGAGTAAATAAATATATTCAAGTAATAAAGTAAAAAGAAATTTGTCTGTAAATAATTACAAAGAATTTTCTTGTAAACAATTTTTCTAAAAAAAAAAGAGAGAGAGAAGGGAGCGGGTATTTAATGATGAATTGATCTTGTCAATACAAAAACATCAAAATTTCTTTATTTAGTAACTAATTTATGAAATTTAGGATAATACAACAATGTTTAATATAAACAAATTACAATGATTGTTCAGGTCGAACTAAAAGTATTACGTATACTCAATATTGAAAAATAAGTGTAAAAATATCTTAGAATGTTGCTGGTCAATAATCGAAATAAAGTCCTCATAAAGATAACGCCAAGATTCTAGAATATTCCGGGTTGTTCGTTTTTTAAACCAAGTTGCTAAATTCGTCGATAAGTCGATGAATGGAGTGAGGGTTGTTCACTCAGTAACCATTCAGCAGCCAATACAAGATTTGTAAAACTATCTTCTTCACCCGAAGACTTACTGAGCAGGAAAGCAATATAACAAAAACATAACAATATTCTCGACGAATCAGCTAATTACTAGATTCTAATAAAAATAAAAATTAAATTAAACTATACCTCCATATATTGCTACAAGAGTCTTGAAACAATAAAATCTAGCACATTTATTAATGCTACTTAATAAACTTTTATAATCGTTTGTGATTAAAATATTTGCACCATACTGCACTTTACAAAAGAGAAAAATCTTTCATATTCAGATATATTCGTTCAAAAAAGATTTTTTTTTTTTTTTTTTTTTTTTTTTTTTTTGAGAAAAGTTAAATTTAATGTTTAACTATTCGACAATAATTTCAAATATATATAAAAAAAAACTAATATATATCACTCTAATGAATATTTATGAATTTGAATTAAAATAAGACATGCAAATTATTTATAATTTAATCTAGCGCGGTACTGAATTATTTGGGTAAATAATTTAAGTTGATTTATAGAAAATTGTCGCTTAGATGACGTTAGAGTTGATAAACCGTGTGTTAACTAAAGTCAAAGATAACACTCGGAAATCTTAATTGGAGACTTTGTTCAAGAAACTAAACCTCAAGTCTGTTTTTATCCACAATAAGAAGTGACTAGAATATTCCAGATTTAGAAAGATACAGAAATTAAAAGAACATTCTAGAACAAACGAGAAATAACAGAAAGTAAATCAAAATAAATCAATTTTTAGGCAACTTGCCTGCAGTCAATTACGAACTGTCGCTTTCAGTTCATAGCATTCAATCGCAGTTGGCGTCAAGTTAGAAGTTTATTTATATATCATTTTTTCTCCCAATTTTTCTAGCTGACAAAGAAAAATATTGGAGTTCATTCGATTTTGAGAAAAAAAACTCCAACGTTTTTTTAAACATTGGCACATGCATAACCTGATAGTCATATGATTGTCTCAAACTGGTTGATGACTTAAATTAATTAAGACAAACAATGACCTCAAAAAATAATGTTCTCACATAACTTGAAATTTGCGATAGCAGATTTCCATTTTATATATATCACGGGCCCAAGGGAAAGCCCGGTCGAGATAGGTTGGGCCGCTTTACATCGATGAACGCTTTATTACAGTGCTGAATACAGTTTTTATGGCAGAAATCAGATAGCGTCTTATTGGCTGTTGAGTGATGACGTGAGCGCCGCCAGGATGACGCTCCGGACACCACATATATATATTCTGTGCCATGCCATACTGTAATTGCAGTGTGAATTTACTTTAATCAATTATGTAAAATGGAGTTTCAAAGAAAAATTGTTCCCCATAATTAAAATATTAACCGCAAAGTAAAGCACTAGAATCGATAAGCCATTGTATAAAAATTTGAATTTCTTCCATGAAAGACGACCGAAAGACAAACGGCATACGAGCCATACAAAAACGATCCCATTTGCAACGAAATGGATTTTGGAACTAAAGAAACAAAAACAAGATAAAAAATTACATAAAACTCGGTGAGAACATCTGTTCGGAACAGCGGCGAGAAAAACCGGAAGTGACTTAAACAGCAATTTCCACGTAAAACTGCACTTCCATTGGAATATTCTCACACCCTCCAAAAGCGTTTTCTAAAAATAGCCTCCCAGCAGTTAAGGGCAGCTGACGCGTCAATAGATTTTGTTAGCGTGGAATGGCAACACCGGTGAAGGATTTCGCTTTTGTAACTGGCGGCAAACAGTTTGGGTGAATCGGAAAGTTAAAATATTTATGGAGAGAGGTGGCTTGATAATAAGAAGAGCAGGCGGAAGAAAGGTGTTGAAATAAATATTCTTAAATTAAATTTCCGAGGACGAAAAATAAGAAAGTTTTATTTTCTTCGCTTCAGGTTTGGATGTTTTATAGTGAATTTCAAACAACTGAATTTTAAGTATTGAAAGTGGTTTTTGGGTCAGTTAACGATTTCAGATCCACATGATTACGTTACAAGTTCTTTTTTAAGACAGCCCAATAATGAAATATGTATTTATGATTCAGATATAAAATAACATTTCAATTTTCTGCCGACATTATCCGGTTCTCAAAGTTTCAAATCATATATTTATATTCTAGAAAGATATAAATCTCGCAATTTCAATAAATATACAATTATGCTGGGTTTACATTCGGCCAGTTATATGATAACTAGTATGCAGCGCATGCTTAGAAAGGGGCTGATTTATGTTTGCCACAATTTCATGATGGATTCAGGTATTCCATGCTTGACTATAAATTACCATTTTGGCGTCTCTGAAATTTTCTCTTTCACTGTGTATCGTATTAAAATGATATATATTTACACTAAGAAACATGGTAAAATAAAAATAAAAAGGTCAATATACCTAAATTTAGAAAACTATAGAAAAAAAAATGGAAAATAAAATGAACACACACAACCTCGCATTAGAAAGAACAAAGAGCAAAAAATGTCGGAATTAAGCTATAAGTGATCAATTATTTCACGCCAAAAAAAAAAAAAAACCCGTCAAATTCTATAAACGCATGCTAGGTAAGGGGGGAAAAGATACAATACAGCGGCATATTTTTGTCTCGTCGGGACAATTATTTGCCATCGACCGAACTGCATTTTTCAGCCTTTTTACGCATGCGCTGCCAAATGGCCATCTTATAAATGATCAAGTGTAAACCCAGCATTACAAATGAAAAATTCTCTCTCGCACTCTTTTGTCCAGTATTTTGAGACATATCCTAATAAACATTCACACAGTATAAATCATAATATAATAATAATTGTAGTAGGTAGAGTAATCGGAGCAAGTTGGTGATGATAAAATTCAATTCTTGGAGTGAATTGTTTTTTTAGATATACTAGCTGACCCAGCAAACGTTGTTCTGCCCTATAAATTATTTCTGGTGAATATTTTGGTTGCTAAATAACGAATATAAAAAATAACGAATGTATTGTAAGTGTGTGGCGATGAGATCTATGACAGAAAGAGGAATGGGGCGCTGTACACGATGATCGTCGATAAAAACAAAAGAACACCAACCATTCATTTTCTCAATACAATGTATTTCATTAAAGTAACGAACATATACATTGTTTGATCTCTTAAAAGTTAAACGTAAAGTGAAAAAAGTAATATATTTTTTATCCTAAAGTATAAAAATTAAACAAAGAAAATCAATATTCATTTCGAAGAGCAATTGAGTGTACGATATTTTTTCTCAGTGCGTTTTCAGCCAACACAAATAAGCTCGATGGTGTGCCCACGCGTCCATGTGAAAAAATGTTGTACCCAAATCGAAGCCGCAAACCTACATCGTTTGGCCTTGCGACTCATTGATTGTCATTGCGAATGTCAATCTAATAGGAAATTGAACGCGTTTGAATTCAATTGGCATGTATGTGAGAATCCTTGGAATTCGTGGCAGCAAAACATTTTCGGCTCGGAATTTATCATTCAAAATGCTGATTTCGATAACGTTTTTCCTCAATTTTTTAATGACAAATCGTGTGTGATTGCACAGCCGTGGTGGGTTCAAATTCCGAAGTAAAATAACTGGAATTTTATGCACCCAGTATTTTCATATACAACAACTTTTCCATCGCCGAATGCCGATATCTAACAATTGGTCCAAGAATGTGTCAGCAGATAGATCTTGTAACATTTGGACGTGCATGTTTATTTTTAGCTGGACTTTTTCACCATTTCGCCACAATGGCGATGATTTCAAGCAGGCGTTGAACTCATCAGTGTTACGTTGAACGTGGATAGGGACACCCTAATTACCTAGCGTTATGAAATATACTTTACGACCTACCTACGACCTCATACCTACCAAATACATATAAAAAATTTCATAAGAATCGGTCGGGCCGTTTCGGAGAGTACGAATACAAACATCGTGACACGAGATTTTTATATATCAGATTATTAAAATGATTTGTTATTGTATTGCATGTAATAAATAGAGTTTTATTTTAATATAATCAAGATAATTGTATTATTTGAAAAAATGTTATTTTACATTGAAATTATGCGACAAGATGATTTCTGACTTAGTGCCAAGATGGGAATCCTGATAAAATTTGAACGCATTTTTACCTCTTAGAAGATATAATACAATACACTAATTAATAAAAAAAATGTTATTTTTTCTTGAATAGCATACAATGAAATAGTTGCTAGGTTTAGAATTCTAGCTCATAATAATATAAAACAAATCGGTGTTTTTTTTAAAAAATTATTATTAAAAGTTAAGACACATACTTACATACTTCTAAATTTGAGTATCCCTCATGTCATTTTGTGTAGCTTTCATAGCATTCCATCTCAGTTTTCGGATGGGAGACAAAAATAGATCTCAAAAACAAGAACTATACTGTACATTTTTTTGAAAGCTGAAATTCTAGCTAATAATGTAAGCATCGAGCTTCTTAAGGTTTATTTATTTATTTTATTAAAATTTTATTTGTTTATTTATTTTGCAGGAAAATTTAGTCACATTGTGACTCTCTCCCTCCCCCCAATATCCTCCATTCCGAATCATTTGCTTTTGTTTCTTTGAATGTTCTTGTAGAAAATTATATGTTTCTTTCTGAAATAACATACTTCTAAAGGTGAAAAAATATATATTGTCAATGACTGTGGAAGTAAATAAATCTTCGGGAGGACACACGAAGGCGTTTAATATTTAATATAAATCATAATAATAATCATTTATTTATATGGAAAAAAAACATGGAATTGAAATAAAAATATTTTTATCGAATAATATAGAGTTTCAAACTATTTGTTTTTGATATGCATAATAAGCTGAATCGGGAAAGAAACGTTCCAGTTAGGGAATAAGAAAATTCTAGAGACTCAAAGTTGGGAAGAAAGAAAAAAAAAATTAAAGCTTAACCGTATATGAATGATGCAATTTCTTGAACACAAACAGTAGGTCTATACAATTTACCGTATAAAAACAGTTAGTGGATTAAGTAGATTTAAAAAAAAACCTACAAAAAATAAGGAAAAACATCCATATAAATCTCCAATGGAAAACAATAAAATGTATTTGGGGCATGAGGAATAGATAGCTCGGTCATTTTACTAGATAGTGAACGTTAAAAATTCTTCATTACTTTGATAAGATTAGCACTAATATGATATTAATAAATAGGGTTTTTGGATAGCATATTGTCTAAGGAAGCTGTGGCGATTTGACAAATAGTAATCCCTAAAAAGAGGAAAATCTAGAGCGCATCTTCTAGGTCGGATAGGGAATTTAGTCAGGCAGAATAAAAACAAGGCCGATTGAGACTGAAATTGGTAATTAGCTGATAATAATAATTTAAATGACTCTGGAATTATTATCTATATGTTTCGATGTTTTTATATGTTGAATCCGCCTTATCCAGTATTCATTATATGTGTGAGACGCAATAAATAATTATAAGGTAAATGGACTTATTTGGAATATGTAACAACAGAAATGTGTAACTGACACAGGAGACATGCATAGAAAAGAATAATCAATTAGTGCATCAAATATTAAACTGTGAACTTTTAGTACTACAATACATCAGACAAGATACACGAACATAGTAAAATAACTAATGAAACGGCGTCAGAGACATCGCTGTTTGGGATTTTAATATCTAAAAATATGGAGCACCAAAATATCTGTACGTTGGTGAAGTATGAATAATATAAACACAAAATTAAGTCGATCTTTATCTTGTTCAGGTTTCTCCTATTTTAAATAATTTTCTTTCTTTTTTTTACAAAAAAATCTGAAAGCAACTATAGATAGTAATTAAGTTGATAGATTTTACGGTATAAAAGTAATATATAGTCACACCACTTCAATCTATGCTTTGTAGAAAGGGAATGAAAAACGCAAGTCGTTAAATCTATGTCTATGAAACTGAAAAATAAAATTAATTTGCTCATTAATGCTAATTTATCATATCATTATTTGTTTATGAGAGAACTGAAATAATATTAAATGAAGCGTAATTATAATATTGAGAAATGCAGCTATTAAAATATTGAAGTATTTTATACAAAGCAAAAGTTTTTTGACTGGGATAACCTGGTTGATAGGGCGGTGGATTCGCATCTCTTGGGTTGTGAGTTCGAACAAAGCCGGTCGAAGACTCTCTGGGTGCATGGTAGCTGGTGCACGCATAAATCTGGCGTAGCCACAAAGTCTGCCAAATCGAGACAATTTCGCTGGGGTATTGGATCAGAGGTGATAGATGTCTGATTCAGGTCTAAATTACGATCTGTGGATGAGTAAATGGAATGTATGAATGAAGTCCGCCTCGTAAAAAGGGTTATGGCGCATGAGTAGCTAAGACGCACTCTTGGCTCTAATTGGCGCTATTGAAATAACAGCCGCTAAAACTCGGCTTAAAATCGCTGATTTCGTCAGCCGGCTTGTCTATGACAAGTGCCATAAGCAACAACAACAACAAAAGTTTATTAGATATCAAAGAGAGATTTCCTACTAACTCCTTTATGAAAAGATTATTCTTTCTTTAATTAGAGGATGAAATCTTACATTGCTATTATAGGAGCATTTCGCACTCATAAAAGTAAAAATAATTGATCTTTCAATAAATACTATACGATTTGAATGTAAGCTGCTGTCGGAATCCGTTCCCCTTCCTAACCCCAGATGGCAGAGCATTCTAGTGATCTTGAAAGTTATGCATAAAAGACTTCTTGTTTTCTTGACAGTCAAGAGAAGTGAAGTAACGTTCACGTGAGTGTGAACGATCAGTAGTTTGCGAGGAAAAGCAGAGCAAATTTGTTTTAACGATCACGCGGAAACCCAGCGAGTTTCTTGAGAAATTAATAATTTATGAAGAAAATAATTTTTATTGTCTTTAAGAAATATTCGTAACCGTGATATGGAGTTGCTTATCGGAAATTCTATAAAGAGTGGCTCGTTGTTTCCTCATTTTTCTTGCGTAGAATCCTCTATTTATTGCAAACAGGACCTCAGGATATGTGTTCCCGAACAGTGCAGAAATACTTCGTTAGGGAAATGTCCCTATATTCGACAACTAACACTTTACCTTTGTAATAGTTTTAAAAATCTTTCAGAAAATGTACACTTAATATAAGTGCAAAAGAAAGCTAAAATTGAAAGAGAGCTAAACAAAACAATCCATTCTAAAAGATAAATTGAAGCATAGGATAATTAATGCAGAAAATAAAAATTAGAAAAAAAAAGAAAAATTAATAGCCCTTGGCGATAAATAACTTTAAAAATATACAGCTTTTGACATGCCGGTAGGTGGTTTCTGTTCTCACCCCCCCCCCCGTATCCTTTTATCCTGGCTTTATATCCTTCTGGGTAAAGGATAAATTTATCCTTTAATGAAAGTTGAAACCTTAAGCTGTAAATTATAATAAACCGACAATCATAAAAGTAAGTATGGTTTTTCAATAAAAGCCTCATAGATAAGAGTACGAATAGAATTTATGTTATCCCTTCTTTATTGTAAATACTTTTTGAGTATATCGAAATTTTTTTTGAACATACACATTTTTATATAGCGTAGGTATAAAAAAAAATACACTTTCATCGCAAGCCACGGAACAAAAAGTTTCTTAAAACGACAGCAAGAACTTGGCAGTATTTCAGAGCTAACAGAACATACTATGAAAGAAACTTGGAAGCAGTCCTTATAAAGCAATGTCAAAAGAGCAATAAATCATTTTTTTTTCCCGTATAAAAACGTTGAAGCACCTGGGATTTTCACTTACAAGTTTTCTATCTATTGCGAGCGATCATAAAAAAAAACATCCGTTATAACAAAAATTTTCGGTGACCAGATTCTTATTCAGAAAAATTTTAGTACCTACTGTATCCTGTTTATCCCCCCCCCCACTTTTTTTTTCTTTATCGTATACGTAGTAGAGAGAAAGTATAGTAAACGTCAAAAGATTCGAATTCCAGATTTTGACGAATCCCCATGTTTTAGACCTCACTGAATTCACAAAACACATTTTTTGGAGAAAAAAAAAATGTCTGTTTATCTGCTTGCGATAAATATAACTCAAAAACCCTTTGAGTTAGATGGTTGAAATTTGGTATACACCAAACTTGCAAAATTCTATCAAATTTTGAATTAAATTTGTTCATAGGAAATCTTTCTGTCCGGTTATTCGAATATAAGTAAATACGACAACTACAAAAGGAACAGAGATAGATATATAAAAATCGGCACATAGATATGACATCTCTAGTGTAGACACCTGACAAATTTTGGGCCAAATCGAACGAAGTGGTGACCATCTGTCGGTCTGTACTTTCAAAAACATGTAAACGCGATAATTCAAAAACAGTAATTTAAATATATCAAATCAGGTATGGCATTTTGTGACTACAAGTGCAATTTGGTGTCAAATCTTTATTTCAATTGATTGAGAAATACGTATTTAAAACACAAACTCGATTTTTGGATAATATTAACCGCATGACAGGGATTAATCACCAAACCACTCGCCAATAATAACTAAAAAAAATCCTCATACTCACATAAATATAATAATGCATCACATTACTTTTCGGAGTGCCAAGGGTTAATACAGAAATTTGATGGGTACAAAAAATATTTGAATATATGGATTTTTGAAGTTATTTTAAAGCTAAGCACGCTCTGTAAGGTATGAGCTTCGAATCTTGGATTTTCTTTCTAGCGTGATAATGTTTATAATTTGGCATATTATCTGTAATGTATGAGAAAAATAATATGCTCTACATAATCAAAATGCTCAACAGGTCAAGCGCTGGAATTATCAAATTTGGCACCTTAGTAATTCTTGGTGAGCAGGAGCTCACTACGAAGTGAATTTTAAAAATTTTGATTAGAATTTTTTATTAAAAATTAATTAAAATGTACACATTTTTCAAAAACTTCGGCACATATTATTTCAAAAAAAATTAAACCACTTTAAAATTTCAAAAATAAACTTTTCAGTGATAGCAATTGCGTTTCCGTACAATTTTTTTTCCTTCTAGTTTTAATACATTTTTGAAAACATTTTTTCAACAAATCAAACATTGCAATGATATTAAATACATTTTTAGTGTACATTATTTTATACTCTTAGTTATGTAGAAAGACAAATGAATCAAATCTGAAGCTTTATCTTGATACGATGTTTCAGATTAGAAGATCAAATATAATTAATTTATTTATTTATTATTTGCTTTTTATAGGAAATTATATATGTGAGCAAATACAACACTCTTTCCAATTTTTACACTAGCGTGTCTAATTTATGAGTTCAACTTGACAGGGTATATACAACACAAACAAACAATCAGAAGGTGATTACTATTCTTGCGAGGTAATATGCAGAGTGATGTTTCGAATAATAATTCAGATTAAATTTAAATGTCCCTTTGTGGGATAATTTACACACTTGGCCAAATAACAGCACAGCATTTGAATGTGATTATGAACAATCATGGTTGTTTAGCGTTTCTGTAAATTGACGTCACCTACAGATAGCGCTACTAAATTGTTTATTATTTTTTATCTTTCAAATAATTAATTTCACGCCATCAAGAGTAACGAGATTATCGTTTGGTGTTTAAGAACTCATTTTCATATTAATTATCGTATATTTATAATGCGCAATTTATATTTATTCTTCAATTAACTTTTTTAATACTTTATAACCGTATTCTTACAAATTGAAAGTGCTTTTCAAAAAAATCTATAAATATATTACTTGATCGTTAGATAATCAATTTAAAATTAAATTGCGTCATATTTACTGGATTTTTACCACACATACAATAACTTCCAGAATTTTTCGGTAATAGCGAACTTGTAATCGAATTACTTATTTGTTATTGAGTATTAACAATAATGACAACCTCTGTTCATACTAAAGAATAGCAAAATCATAATATTTTAATGGATTACACAATATATTATATGCTCTTCTTAATAAAATTTGAGAAATTTAACAAACTGAAATTTTATAAACCGCCCATTCGAGTAACGAATCAGAGTAAAATATTGCAAAACCGTGCAGTAGATTTTGAGAATAATTAACCTAATACTTGTAAATCTTATACTAAATCAGCGGCAGTTGTCTCCTAAAAATGTTTTTCACATATTCTCAGAAAGGAGTTATACCAGAGAAAAAGCCTTGCATGGCACTGGCGTTCAATAGTTACAAAAATATTAATCGTTGGCGTTAATTTAGCATTTTTTACTGAATCTATAGGGTCATTCTTGGCGAATTAATTGGGGTTAATAAATTCCAAAAATCGAAACTGCATTTTAGATGCATTTTTTCCAATCAAAATGAAAATTTCAATTTTAAAACAAAAATTTGTTAAAAAGCTACAAGTGTAGTCACAAAATCCCATACCAGATTTAATATACTCAATT
>JAPMOR010037329.1:660865-701594 GCA_026543865.1 Argiope aurantia | reverse complement strand
TGTACTTTTCTAAATATCGTCTGCTTATTAATTGCATTTTTCTCTCTTTTGTTTTTGGCAACTATTGAAATGTTATGTTTACTTTTGATGCGTTTGTTCTATGTAGTACTTTTGTATGTGATGTTTCATTCGAGCGGATATTAAGGAGAATGCATACACCGCAAGAGAAAGCACAGATTTTATGGTGGTCATAGAGTTAATTTTCAATCAACTAAATCTCTGACTTCTAAGAGCTAATTTCCAATCACCCAAACTGACTGATTTATGAAAATTTGAATATCACTATTCAATAAAAAAAAGGATAATTTTAGATTTTCCATCAATGTTTTCAAAGAAAATACGCCAATTAGCGCGCAGGTTTCTCAAGGTTAATTGGCCTAAGATTATGAAAATGTTGAGTTTTTCTAAATTTTTAACATTTAAAACTTCATAAATAAGTCTTAGTTGATCGTGGAAAATAGAAACATTCATTCATTTATTTAAAATTTGGTGTGTCCAGAATATTTCTCAGAATACGATACCTTACTGCATTAAATTTAGACTTCATAATTTTTTAAATATATTTATAGGCAGGAACAAAATATTATTGATTTCATTTCAATCCTTTTGAAAGCAAAACTAAAAACTGAATTTTCTGATGAATCTCAGATTTTTTGTTGAATTATTGTTTGAAATATTACATAAATTATGAAAAATATTTAGTAGTTAACATAAGATTTAAATACCGAGCGATTCTGTTTGCAATACTCACATTTAATAATAATAATAATAATCTATATCTATATACTTATAATAAAGCTCAATGTGTGTGAGTGTGTATTGGCGCTCTACAGGCCAGACCATTCAACCTACAGCTACCAAATTTGGCACGTGTATACCTTGGAGGTCGGGAATGTGCACCCGGGTGTTATTTTGTCGAATTTTTAACTAGAATTTTATTTATTTAAAAATTAAACGAAATTTTGGCGTGTTTCTGCTATAACTTCCAAAAATATTACCGAACAAAAAAGATTTTTACATGAAGTTAAAGATCAAAAATTTATCTTTTAAATGATACCAATGTTTTAACCTTAAAATTAACTTTCTATTTTTAACGAATTTTTAAATAAATATTTTTATATTTTTCAACAATTTTTTTCGTAAAAATAAAAATAAAATTTAAGCTGCACAAACACGTTTCGCATTCATGGGGAAAAAATAGCTTAAAAATAGCAATCAAGTGTTGCCATCACATTGATTAAACCTCAAAATTAAAAATAAATTAAATCTTTTAGGAAATGAAATCGTCTGTAGGAAATGAAACAAATAAGAAGTATTATTTTTTTCTAAAAAATAAATTCAAGAAAAATTATTTTATGATCTTTTACACTCTCTATATTATTAATCCAATAAATCAGTTTTTTTTAAAGGGAAGTTTTGTTTAATATGAACAGGATATCCATTCAAATCAGGGCCACGCAGCTAATTTGTAAACCTTTAGTAAGACACAGATCTACTAACATGTTCTAAATGGAAAATGATTATATTTTATGTAACTCGATTCAATAAATGCTCTAATAAATAACAAATTTTTGATTTTACATAAAGTTTCTGCTGTGGAAATCACGATTAACAAAATGTTCTTGTAACACTATTTTAAATAAAAAGAGTTAATTTCCAATCAACTAAATCAATCACTTAAACTGACTGATTTATGAAAATTTGAATATCACTATTCAATAAAAAAGGATAATTTTAGATTTTCCATCGATCGCTTCAAAGAAAATACGGCAATCAGCGCGCAGGTTTCTCAAGATTAATTGGCCTAAGATTATGAAAATGTTGAGTTTTTCTAAATTTTGAAAGCAAAACTAAAAAGTGAATTTTATGCTGAATCTGAGAAATTTTTGTTGTAATATTCTTTGAGGTATTACATAAATTATGAAAATTTTTTTGTAGTTCACATAAGACTTAAATACCGAGCGATTCTGTTTGCAATACTCATATTCAATAATAATAAATAAATAACAATAAAGATGATGAGTAAAATATCGTGATCGTGGAAAATAGAAACATTCATTCATTTATTTAAAATTTGGTGTGTCCAGAATATTTATCAGAATATGATACCTTACTGCATTAAATTTAGACTTCATAATTTTTGAAATATATTTATAAGCAGGAACAAAATATTATTATTGATTTCATTTCAATCCTTTTGAAAGCAAAACTAAAAACTGAATTTTATACTGAATCTTAGAAATGTTTGTTGAATTATTGTTTGAGATATTACATAAACTATGAAAAATATTTTGTAGTTAACATAAGACTTAAATACCGAGCGATTCTGTTTGCAATACTCATATTCAATAATAATAATAATAAATAAATAACAATAAAGATGATAAATAAAATAAAACGCTTGGTTTTATTAAAAAATATCTTTATATTAAATGCAATTTCATCATTTCCACTTTAAATTAAAGTTGAAATTTTACCGGAAATGACAACAAATTAGCAAAATATATATAGTAAATTGAACGAAACGATCTAAGCAACAGTATAAGTTTGGTATGACTATCAAAATTTGAAGATTAAAAAGGTTTTCTTTGAGAATCTATTAAGAGACTAGTTACTTAAAATATTTAATTGAAAATTGTAGTGAGCGGTAATACTGGCGAACCGGCTGGTCGCCAAAGGCGGCTAGTAATTAATAAATAACAATAAAGATGATAAATAAAATAAAACGCTTGGTTTTATTAAAAAAATATCTTAATATTAATTGCAATTTCATCATTTACATTTTAAATTAAAGTTGAAGTTTTGCCGGAAATGAGAACAAATTAGCAAAATATATATAGTAAATTGAACGAAACGATCTAAACAGTATAAGTTTGGTATGACTATCAAAATTTGAAGATTAAAAATGTTTTGTTTGAGAATCCTTTAAGAGACCAGTTACTTAAAATATTTAATTGAAAATTGTAGCGAGCGGTAATACTGACGAACCGGCTGGTCGCCAAAGGCGGCTAGTATATAATAAATGGATATCAGCCAATTGGATTTATAATAACGCAAAGGTATGTTAAAAATTATTTATTCCGTAACAAAATACTCCAAATCTCTGTTCATAAAAATAATGAAACAGTGAAGATTTTGTGAAAATCAATTAAAGAGCTCATTTTTATTAATAAAAGAAATAAAATATTTTCAACCCCAACACAACGCCGGATATATCAGATAGCACTAAATATAAGAAGTTTATATTTAGAATTCCAATTCTAAATTATGCAACGACTGAATTGAAATTGTGAAGCTTTCCGCAGACAACGTTACAGAAACTAACTAAATGAACAGAATAAATTCATGCAAAATTCCTTAGTAATAATCTATTTCTGGAACTGGACGCGAAGCGAATTTTGTCTCCTGTAGTCAACTGTTTTGACTGCGACACTCTAGAAAATGATGAATGAGAGAGAGCTGGCCCAGAAATTAGCAACAGTATCGGTTAATTAATCTAAACAGTGTCTAATGGGGTGGAAAATTTGAAAATGGCGTAAAAGTTTAAGCCGGAGTGCCTCTGGTGTTTATGCTTTATAGATTGATTTTGGCGTACGGCATCGAACCAACTCATATTAATCTGGAGGAATTTGGCCATTAAATCGCTGACTGTTTTGAAATAAAAATTCGATTCGTTTAAAGTTTCTTGCTCAGGGAGCCTAAAAATGGATTTAGTTAGAGAATGAAACTTTTTTATTTTAAAATAGAAGTAAAACTTTATTGGTAGGTTTGGTGATGAGGAAGCGTCAGCAATTTTTTAGAGCGCGTATTACAGATAATTAAATAAAAAAAGTTGGATTCAGATAATTGATTAAATTAAAATAAAGTAGCGAACTAATTAAGATTTAAATTAAATTAAGAGATATCACTACATGCATATATCAAAATATAAAGCTTAAAAAACTAATTTACAGAAGGAATCCCGGCGAACCAAATGATCGTCAAAGGTGGTTAATAGTTAATAACTAAAAGTTCTATTACAATTTTTCTTATAAAAGATTCCCCAGTGCCAGTAACGATTTTTAACTAACTTTTAGACCGTGAAAATCAGCTCAATACCACATTTAATACCATTTAAAAAACAAACAAAAAATCTTTATCAAGAAATGAAAAACACAACTCGATTATTATTATAATTATATAGAGGTTCGATTGATCCAGATCCATAGATCTTCGGTTGTTAAAGTTCCGATGAATCGAGGTATTGTTGTATTTCATAACAATACCATTAGATTGCAAATATTAAATTTAAAAAAAAAGCTCCAATACGAATAACCATATCGGAAAGAAAAAAAAAGATTAAATAACAAGAATAACTAATTATATAACTGGTATAGTTATCAGAATCCCTCCTTCATTTACGATGCAAAAGGAAACAAAACTCAGCGACAATCAAGACTCATGAATCATAACTTTTGCAACAGAAAAGTTTTTCCACATTTGATCCCTTCCGATAATAAATCAAAGTACTTTATGTTTTCAAGGAAAAGGGTAAGTATAATAATAGCCATTCAAGAAACAAATGTCATTAAAGCTAAAGCCAAAAAACTAAGAAAGAAAGAAAAAAAGTTAGAACTTTCAAGAAAGAACTTCTCGACTGTACTGACCCACCTGCGAAAGGAAGGGTGATTTCGAAAAATCTGCCACCAGGAGGTCTCGCATGAGTCAATCCAAATCACGAAAATTAATGGCATCCAAGAATGGACATGCCTGGGTGTGGTTAAAGAGGAAGGTGGGAGTGGCGAACGTGGTTTGCTGATTCACGCTGAATTGGTGATTCATAAGAAAACAATGATACAATGCGTTTTAATGTTCTTTACTTCCAAAATAATAATAATAATAACACTTTTAAAAGGTTGGAACTATATTGCGCAAATAAATAGGTTTGGAAATAATATTCATTAGTCTTCCGATATAAATATTTTCAAAAATGTTTATATTACTAACAAATAATTATAATTTATCAGTTCACCTGTCTTTGCAAGCAAAAAGAAGAAACGGCTTAAGAAATGTTGTTTTAAAAAGTAAACATAATAAAATACCATTTATGTCTTCCAAAACACTGATGTAAATCAATGTAGAATTGAATAAATATATAAGCGATATTTCAATAAACAACTTTAAAAGTTATTAATTTAATGCTGTTATTACAGACCCATTCGAAAGTAATAATTTTGATATTTTAAAGATACAAGTATATTCTTACATAGTATTTACGTTTTAAATGATGCTTTTAGCACAGAATGTCGAATAACATTATTACATACCTTTACAATAAAATCGAAAAATAACAAGGAGATACCGTACAATATAGTGTGCTAATACGGATAAGAAAACAAGTCAGAAAAAATGATGCATTTATTGCATGAATTGTGCATCATTTACACATTTTATTTTTATTTTATACGATTTTTTCTTTCTCGTATGCGAAGTATAAAGGAGGTATAGTAAAAATCGGAAAAATTCGGATTCGAGATCTTGACGATCTCCGTTCCTTTCATATAACTCTGCTTGATACAATGCATCCAGTTGTTGTTCCAGTAGCAATTTCTCTCGAGCTCTCTTCACATTGTACTTATCGTGTATCGTAGGTTAAAATATTGGAAAGGATGATTACTGAAGGCAAAAGGCAAAATTTTACTAAGAAAAAAATTATTGCAGCATGAATCAGCAGCTGCTATCGATTTCTAAACTAAAGTTTGATTTAAAAAAATAATAAAAAATTGAATTTTAATCACAGTAATATAATAAAATAGTACAAACATATATTTGTCAATTCAGCCCTAAATAGAAGCGCTTCAATATGAACTATATACAACAAAGACTTTTATGTCGAATTATAAAATACAATAAGCACACTATTAATGAACTAAATAAAATCTCAAGAAATATCCAGTGCGGTGCCCTTCTGGTGAATTAAAAAACTTTTTACATGATTCCAGATGGTTTCGCTCGCTTGCCATATAGTTAAGCATTTCCGCTAGCAACAAATAATTATAAATGCATTCATTACTAAAAGTAAATTTAAATTACTTCAAACTGCATAAACTAATGCAATACTGCTAATATTAATTTTAGATCAATTATTAAAAATTAAATTATCACTTTCTAAATTTAAATTGTTTTTGTAACACAGATATATAGGTAAACGTTAGAAGACAAAAGCATATAATTTAAAAATCAAAACTGAATTTAATACTTGTTTCCAGTTTTGATAAGATGTATTTCATCAAGATTGAAAGATATAATGATATTAACAAGAAATAAATGCCAAAGATGGCGAGTATTAATAAAATTAATTCAGTCATAGTAATCAAATTTGATAAAAAAAACATCTTATTACAAAAAAAAAAAGACACTAGATTATTTTTAACATATTATTTTAAATTATATTTTAGCTATAATTATAGAGCATTCTGAGTGGTTATCTTTACTTCAAATTGGCGACAAAAATTGGCGGTGCTCTTGTAATTTTAGAAAAAAAAAAAAAATTCTGTAAACTAAAACACATATAACTTAACTTCGTTCGCTCTAACTGAATCTTTTTATGAATAGTTCTTCCTCACTTTCATGAGCCCTAATTTTTTGTTTTTGACAATTTCAATTTATCATCAATACTGTTCGCTTTAAACTGTTTTTTTTTTTTTTTTCCCTTGCTATCCAACTCTAAACAAATAACTTGTTTCACATTTTTCTACAGTGGCAAGCACGTAAACAAACCGTGTAATACAGGCAAACGTGTGAGCTTGTCGCCAAATGGCAAGCAACAAATTTGGCCCGATTTTACGACCACATAAACGATATTATGTGTGTTAATTTTTTATATAACCATATTAATAATTTATTTTATTGTCAAAATCGCATGAGCAAAAGAATCTAAACTTCTGACGACATGTTTAAAAGATTTGAAAAACACAAACTTCAGACCGAAACAAAGAAACAGTTTAAAGATCAGAAATAGAAACAAATACAAATATATCTTTGATTCATACCTTACCAATAAACGTTTACGACTACTTTTCTGAAGACATTAAAAAAATTTCAGCACACGAGGAATCTAAAAATAATATTTTATCTCAAGAAATAAAAATCCAAAAATTGACAAACATGTGAAATTATTTATCTATTCTTATTCTTTAAGCGCAAAAACTTTCTGCTAAGATTTTTTTTTTTCCTTCTTCTTCTTCTTTCTTCATTCTTCATTTTAAGCTTTGTATTGAAAAAAATTTTCTCCAGAAATAGTACCGGTTCTTATGTCGCGCATTTAATGTTTCCAATAATTAACATACCTAACTTTAATTTTACACATAAATTTTTTACCCTTTTCTCTTTTCTAAATTTTATTATAGACAATATTTTCTTTTCAAAAATCGGATTATAGAACCGTGTTTGCTCCCTTTCTTTAAATTATATTACAGACTGTTGCGTGGGTGTGTATAAGCATGAGAGTGCACCTGTGCGTTTCGTGGGGGAAGGTGGGGGGGTTAATACCATTTGATTCTCGCCTCTTTAGGATGAGGTTTTCAAATTTCTGCATGTGTACACAAATTTAATTATTTATTTGCTCATAAATTTATGTATATACGCGTTTATAATTTTATTCATTATTTTTGTTTTTACTTACATGTATGATTATATGAATTTTCTTTTCTATTAGTCTGTTCTAACTATTTCAATTATTTTTTTTTATAATCTATTCGTTTCTCTTTATTTGTTTTGACTTTCAATTTCCTTCCACCCTTAATAGGTGTAGTTTTATGTACACGTCTTTTTTTTTTTTCCGTTTTTAAATTGTTTTCGATTTATGTCAAAGCTGAATCGACTGAATTTTTAATTTTTAATGAAACCAATTTTATAATCATGCAATCTTTTTTTTTGTTTAATTTATAACAGTAGATTACATTACTGCCCTGAAATATTGAAATGAATAACCATTTTTAATATTTCATCAAATAATAAATAACATAATTTTTTTCCATTTGGAAGCTAAAGAAGGATTGTGTTTAATATCTGTGTTTTAGTTTAGTCTAGATATATTAGCGTAACGTTTTAAAACAACACTAGGGCTATTTTGGGGTGGACCTCGTAATTTTGAACCGCGGTCAGATGACTAAGACGACAGCTGAGCTGACACCCCCTCTCCAAACTTCCACACCACAACTGCGGGAGGACGTTTGGCCCTGGCGGATTTAATGTGCACCAGGCCCGACGGTTATATAACGGTTCTTCAGTGGTATTGAACCTGAACAGTCTTGAACCTGGAACCTTACAACCGCGGTGCCTTTAATACCTGTGTAATTTAGTTTTTACAAAAGAGTGAAGTTACAGTGCCAGAAAATTCAGAAGATAGATTGACCGCACATTTACGTTTTTAATAATGTTATGATGTCAAGAGCCCGGTTTCCATTAAAAAGGTTCATGCAATCAATGAACAGAATATATGTAAGGCTATTAAAATACTAAGGTTTTAATTTTTGATAATTTGAAGAAACCACGAACATGCAATTATATCTAAACGAATTAAGTGAAAAGAAATATATCACATATTTCCGACGCGGCAACTGGTAGTCAAAGGCAGTTCGACACATAATATTAAACACGCTCTTCTTCTTCCCAAGCTTTCACCAATGGAAGAAGATCAGCAATTAAATATTTGCCACTCAATGAATAAATAGATGGTTTAATTTATAGTTTAACAACTAAATCTATTGTTTAAAATTACGTAAAAAATATATTAAAGTGTCAAAAATCAGGGAAAATTTGCACAGGTAATTGGTATATAATTAAAAATACAATTTTTAAATTTTAAAATGATATAAAAATCGTTCTTGTTCTCTAATAACTATGGGAATTACCGTGTAACACTCATATCTCAATTCATTTTTCGTGAATTAAAATTTGGAGAAAAACTGCTTTGAAGTGCATATTTCCACCCTCCAAAGTATATACCTGCCAAATTTGGTGGGCTCTACATCAAACGGTCAAGCATATAGGACAATTAACACACACACACACACACATTTCACATCTCATTATTACTACAAGTAATAGAGTTTTAACCTTCTTTTCATGATGATGGAAATTTCCATCATAACATTTAGTGAACAAAAAATTGTGCTTGAAATAGGTGTTCTGTAAATTGGTTGTTGCTGGCAACTTTTTTCACGACTATTGCGTAATAAGGAACGTAGCTGTCAAAAAAAAAATTTTTTTAATAAATGTCACAATCCTTAAAGCAGGTTTGAACTTGTCATTTCACTATTTGTCGTGGTTGGAAGAAACAAGCGATTTCCTGAATATTTTTAATAACTAGTCCAAGATTATTATTATTATTTATTATTATTATTATTTGCTAATAAAACAATTTGTACTGAGCTTAACATATAAATTTGCATGATGATGGATATTTCCATCATACTGTTTTTTAATTATTTTATACTATATATTTATAGTAGACATTTAAAAACATTTTTTTTCCCTTTAATCTAGAGCATGAATTATATCACCCTGATTTATTTCACAAAACACACACACACACACAAAAAAAAATATGCAAAGATGGGGTAACGATATTACAAACATGGACAAGATATTGTACGATAATTTACTATACGCTAAAGTGTTTTTAAAAACAGTGAAGCCAAAACCTGCAATATGGTCATCCCCCTTCCCCACCCGATTATATACTTGTATTTAATTTTTGTTCGTAATATCACAATATCGGTCATACGCTGTTCTTCTGATTTCCGAAAGCACGAATACGCAAGAATTTGTTTACACTTCTGACTCTTCTAACGCATTCATAGTCATTCAGCACAAAATCCAAGAATTTCCGGAAAAACCTTACTTTCAAATAGACTAACTGAACCAGAAATGTCTAGCAATCGCCTGCGCCTATATTACATTTCACTTAAAATGATATACAGCGGACACTTCAGAAGAAAACAATGGAAAAAGCTGTTACGCTCTCGTCATAAGCGGCAACGTCAGTCGAAATTGAAGTAAATATCGTCTAGTGTCACATCGTTTTATTCCGTGACAGTCGCAAGTCTTTCTGGAGAGGAGAACTCCGCATGGGGCCAGCTGCTACAAATGCGAGTGTCAAATGCAGCCGCACACAATATCGAATCCCTCACAGGGTGCAAGAGCGATAGATTCCACCTCGATTGTCTGAAAGAAGCTGAGGAGATATCATATTCATTTAATGAATCTCACCTTCCGTGCTAATAATGGTGAATAACGAATTCCGATAAAGAAGAGGGTAAGATAAAAGAGAAAGAAGATTTATAGCAGGAGTGAGCAGATTTTTCCAGGGTACGGGCTACTTCTAATTTTTGCAAGGTTTGCAGTCCACCCAGTGGCGTAGGGGTGGTGAGCTAAAAAAAAGGACTACAATATTTATTATGACTTAATAATAAATACGGAATACGTACATAATAATAATAGCCACAAATATAATAATATCAAATGATTCATTTAATATCAAACAATTCAAAATGCATTAAAAAACAAATCATTTTCATCTAAAATTAGTTCTAGTAATTATAGTTAGTAGGATTTAATCTGAATACTGTCTGCCAATAGCTCGGTGTATAATCATTAACTGCTAATCATGTACTGGATTCTGAGAGATAGTCTGTGAGACGGGAACGATATGTTGCCTTAATTATATTCATCGTTGAAAATGCAGATTCACATAGGCAGGTTAGCCAAAGAACTATGTTAAATGATGTGCAACTTTTTTTTTAATTAGGTTATTTTACTTCGTCCATTAGATTCCAAAAGTTATTCTTAGATTCTGAACTACGTGCTTTTAAAATTGCTATTTTGAAGGGGGGGGGATTCCTTTTTCTTAAGAGATAAAAAGATATATAATTTATATTTTTAGTTATTTCTTCCACATCAACATTGCAAAATGGGTAATACATGAATGTAGCAATTAGTTTCTTTTAGTATGCGCGACTTAGGTCTTATAAAGGAGGTCACCTCAAAATGTCTTGGTGGTCCATCGGTTGATCGTGATCGACTTAATGTCTACCCCTAATTTATAGGTTTTTAGAATCAAATCTATGGCAAACAGGACTTCTAATTCTGATTATAAATGACCTTGCGAGCAATTTCTTTATATTCGAAAGGTGAAATATTTTAAAACAATTTTTATTTTAGTTGTTCTAAATGATATATTTTGTAAGGATATATTATATATTCTACTACAAATAATACGTTATTTTACAATTAGAATTAGAGTTTTGGGGTTTTATGGCACAAACGCCATTTTTGGCTAAGTTGTACCCCACTCGTGGTTTAAAATATCTGTATCAATTTATAATAAAATCGAAACATTGAATGTTTACAAAATTTAAATATTCAAAAGTATGAAAATGTAACAGTAAAAAAAGCACAACAATGATGTAAGGTAATGACAGTACTAGAAAGTGTGGTTAATGTTTATATATAATTATAAAAACCAATATATATTTTTAACTAAAAAGGTTAGCATGAGAAATTTTGAAAAGTAATTTGTCCAAATCGGGGTGAGATTTCTGAAGAAAAAAAGATGTAAGACACTGTAAAGAGAACTGTGGACATTTTACAAGAATGTGTAAAACAGAATAGGACTGTTACAAATTGAGCAAAATGGTGTTGGTTCCCCCATCAACAAATGTCGGTGTGTGAATTGAGTGTAACCAATCCTCAACCTAATTAAAATTGAGTCTAGTTTTCTGTTATGTAAAATGGGCCCGACATCTATTGTAGGCTTAATAACGTGAAGTTTATTTGTATGAATTTGTGCGTCCCAATCAGTTTGCCATTGGAAATTCTAAATATAACATATATACTCGTATTTCTAAAAATCCGAAAGAGAATATGTGTTGATAAGAAAGTAGTAGTCCCTTTAGCTGCCATATCAGCCTTTTCATTTTCTCGCAATTCTCATATGTGCAGAGACCCAACATAAAATAATCTGAAGACATTTTAGACTTGTATGACAAACTTATCTTTCCAGATAAGTTTGTCATACAAGTCTAAAATGTTGAAAGGCAAAGGATGACTGAGAGTAACCAGAAACACAATTTTCAGATTTTGGGTTCATTCTTTCTTTGTTTAGTTTGGGATTTTAATGCACACGAATCATGAAGCTTTTGCAACGCAAAACAAAAATTAAAATCTTATTACTGCAAAACAAATGATAAAAATGTGGTTAAATGAGTAATTTATAAAGATATTTTACCATAATTTAAATGACTGGATAAAACTTGCAAAATTGCTAACATGAGGCCTTGATAAAGAGAAAAGTGTTAGAGAAAACTGCAACTACTGAACATTGAAACTTGAGCATCCTGATAATACATGGTGAATAGATATATGATGGATTGCAAATTCAATGGCATTTGTTCCCCCAATAACAAATTAAGTAGAGTATATCTGATGTGCCGGATACGCAACTGATTTATAACGGTGTCTGTACGGCTGGATAGAGAAAGCCAAGGCTGCAGTTTCTTTTCTGACTATATCATTGCCACTAGAAATAAAGAAGCATTTTAAAAAATGCTTTTCTTTTTATCCTTTACAAGGAGAGTAATAAATGTAATTGAAACTCCACCAGAGTTACTTAATAAGTACAACAAAATCCTCAGTTATTCATTGCAGAGCTAGTTGCTTATATTACAAGAATTGATTTTTAAAAAAAGTAATTTTTACAAAAATAATTAAATTTTAAAATTGGGAGGAAGAAGAAAAAAAAAAACGACAGCCAATTTTGATTATCTTCACTAATAATAAAGATGAATGCGCGTTGGTGCTCTACAGATTGGATTATTTGACCTGCAGCTACCAAATTTGGCACATATATATCTTGGAGGATAAAAATGCGCACCTCGAAAGATTTTTTTAAATTTTATAATAAATTAAAAATTAAAGTAAATTCTGATGTTTTTCAGCAATAACTTTCGAAAATAAATTCTACGTAGTTGAAACTTTTAAAAAATTGTCTTTTTAATGATAGCAATTTTAATAATCGTCCAATTTTTTACTCTAAATTTTGGCAATAGTTGATAAATAGTTTTTTTGCTTAATTTTCAACAATAGATTGCATTGCCGTCCTGAAATTTAAAACTTCATTATTTTATCAAACATTTAACCTCGTAATTAGCTTTCAACTATAGAAGAAGAAATCTGCTTGCAAACTATGCAATTTATATGAAAAATAAGAAAATGAAATTAAGTGCCTCGAAAAGTAGAAGATAGACGAATTAGACATTATTATTCTTCAAAGCACTATAACATTATAGCCTTAGGTCCCTGTACACAATGAACAATGTACCCTGTGGTCCCTGTACACAATGTATGTAAGGCAAATAAAATAACACATCTTCGTCGGGCATTCGACGGTATTATGAACATGAGGTTATATCCAAACGATTTAAGTGGAATCAAATATAACATAAGCCCCGATGAATCAGCTGGGCTCCAATAGTGATTAATATTCGATAAAGCAAAGTATGTATATCTTTCTTTTGTTTCATTTAGAAAAAAATACCCATTTAATCTGAAGAGACGTCGATTTCTTTTACAATAGATTTAAGCAGAAAGGCCCAATCGATTAAAAAAAGATCTGTTTAAAAATATAAGGTATTTTACTAAAATTTTTTGCTATTGATTGTGATCTGAAAATAACTTTGAAAATTGCAAACTTGATAAATTCTGCATCGTCTCGAAAGTTTAGGCAAAATAGCGGGTATTTTTTTTATATAAAATTGCAATCTAAATTTTAGACTTATCGCTTTTTTGACAATCAGAATTTCATCAAAAATAATTTAAATATTGTAAACAATACTCATAAATAATTCTATACTTAAATTTTGGAATGAACGCCTGAAGACAAAGTGGTTGTTATCTTCCACCACTGCAAATCTCGTCGTTGAGAGGAAAAATTGTCTCTGATCAGGTATACTGACAATAAATTTTCAGCCATTAGAAAATCATATACTTTTCAGACAGAACGAACAATATAACAATTTTTCAAACATCTACGAGTTCTCATGTGAGAATTCTACACATGAGTCCAAAAACATTAGAGAACCCTTGGGTTAACCATTCTAAAGGGTCTTCAAAAAAATATTTGGTATTTTTTGACAGTTATGGCCCCCGCGATAAATCGTGAGCGCATTTCCGGAATTCTTTGACCTTGATTTTCGCCCTAATAGATACTTTTTTGTTCATTTTTTTTTCTCACGTGCATGTGCATATCGTGTCGTTTTTGGCCTATTATTTTAATTCATCCGAGAATAATCCAAGTTTATTTTATTGTAAAATGTAAACATACCCTCCTTTCATCTCTATTTTGATGAATTAAATCATCCTAACGCATGCAAAAGCGCGGAGGGTTTTAGATTCCGTTGTCAAACAATACAATATTGATTAATTACAGTTAGTTTCGTCTATCGGTTATAAAAATATTATTCCTCTTGAAACAAAATTAACGTAACGTAATGTCAGTTTCTTTAACAATTTATGAAGGAAACATTCTTTGTATCTTATGTTAATACGGATAAGAATTCAGAAGATTGATTGCTTTCTTTCCTCGTTACCTCATTGTCCTGCAACAAATACCGTATTTTTTTATTAATTTATTTATCCCTTATCAGGGTAGCTCCACGCCCCAGAAGATTTCTTACAATGCAAGAAAAGGCACATAAATTAGCACACCATACACAAAGAAGAGCAGCTATACTCCACCAGCATCATTTTTTTCCCAAAGAATCTGGCCTAACAATATATATTACACTTATTCCAAGAAAAACAGCCCAGACTCAATGAGCAATCTCGGTCTCCAGCGTGCGAGGGAAAGCAACTAAGATTTCATTACCTCTTTATTGATCCCGGGTTGATCGATTAGGGGCTGTCACGGTCAATTCCTCCTTCGAGAGGGCAGCGGAAGTTTTCCGTCCCTGACAGAATGGCCAGTCAACGACTCGCAGCAAGGCAAGCGCACTGATTACCATATTATTAGAGGTTCCTTGCCTCCCAGTAATTAAAAGCTCATTGCCCAACTTCCGAGAAACTGGATAATGTTTTCTATAATAGACGATTTTAATGTTGGGTTTGGAGAGAGAGATATTAAGTAAAATGGCTGGTGATTTTGGAAGGCACTGTCTAACACAAGCTGTGCTTGAACGGGATGTTTATGCCGCATAATAGCAGCTTTTGAATCGTACTGTACTGGAAATGACATATACAGTTTAGTTGTTCAAGAAATAAGAACTAATAACGACCGCGATTACTGAATGGAAAGACATGGGTTTTTAAAGCAGAATACTTCTCTACAAAGAAATTGTCTTGTAAAAGGGAACTAAAGTACTGCCAAGACTAAGTTATCAAATAAAGAGATGTAATTGTTTAGGAACACGTGCTTTTGTCTACATTATTTTTCGTGAGAAGTCTTAAAATGAAATTAAACATGTGGAGAAATTATTGGATCTTTACATAAAGACATATATTTAAAAAAAATCAAAATATACTTTTTGAACAATTCAGACTAATATATACTCAATAAATACGATAAGTACAGAAAATGTAGCCGCAAAACATATATAACCCTTCCTAAATATGGATATTGTTTGAATGACCATTACCGTGATAGAAGAACGTGGAAAACTGAGGTTCTATTACAACAGCCAACACTAGCCAAGATAGATGTTCCTGCATAAAAGTAATACTCCATCATTAGGTATGTTCATGTGCTTATTTTTCGGCTATCTATCATTCAGGTGTTCACGTTGACCTTCAGTAAGGAACTGCAGAAGGTACCTAACAGTCTTGTAAATATAAGAGAGAAAATTCATATTATTAACTGCAGTTAATAGTTAAAAAAAGATATACTTGATCTGTTGTAAAAAACGTCCTACTCTTATACGAATCTAATGATATGCATCTAAGAATCATTGCAGTTTCATGTATTCGTTAGGAGAAATGCTGAATTAAAACGAGAGCGACAACAAGATGTTTGTCGCATTTTCAGAATGCACAAGAGAACAAAGAAAATTAATTTTTAAGATCTTTTGAATATAGCCCTGAAGTGTGAACGAAAATTCCGATGATCATCTCTTCAGCCACAAGGGCGATCCGTCATTATGATAAATAAAATAATGAAGAAAGTAGGCGTGAGTTTAATTTTTTAGAAACTGAGAAAGGGTATGAATGTGGATGGAAGGAAAAACTGCGAACTCCTGAAGAGGAAGAACTTAATATCAGCCAATTCACGAAGTGTTATAACAGAATGTTGTTGTTGCTTATGACATTTGTCAAAGACAAGCTCGCCGACGTTGTCAACGATCCTGCAAGCCGAGTTTTAGCGTCTCTTGTTTCAGCAACGCCATCCAGGGCTAAGAGAACGTCTTAGCTACTCATGCGTAACAGCTCTTTATACAGGGCGGACTTCATTCATACATTTCATTCACTCATCCACAGATCGTAATTTAGACCTAAATCAGAGAACGATCACCGCTGATACAGTACCCCTAATGGTGTTATCTCGACTTGGAGGATTTTGTGGCTACGACAGGTTCACACGTGCACCAGCCACCTGTACATGGAGAATCATTGGCCGGCAGTGTTTGAATTCATAACCCAAGGGGTGCGAATACAACGCCCTACCAGCCAGGCTATCCCAGTCCACAAGAGAATGGTGAGGCACAATGACTGGTGTTAAGAAATGGAATTTCTGTAACTACTTAGGAAAGGGAAGTTTAGATCAGATTATTTCCTGAAATGGCATCGAAAGTTCCGATGACCTCACCTCTTTTGTCAGTAAAAATGCCCATCACTGTGAATAAAAGCTTAAAAGAGGGAAAGAAGGTATAAATGTAATTAAAAAAAACTGACAAAATGGTAACAGTGTATGGCAAGAGTAATATGCGAAGAAATTACGATTTCCTAAACAGAAAAAATAAACTGGAATATCGACCATTCTCGATGGCTAACAGCCACATCGAGGAAAACAATGACTATAGTTAAGATGCGGAGTTGAGTGACCAATTTTGAAACGAAATTATTAAACAACACACTTTTTTTTTCCATCAGAGCGGCTGTTACGATTCACATTGAACTGCATATTTTTAATATAAATAATAATAATTTTCTACTTTGTAGCAAGCTAATAAGAGAGTGTTTTCAAAAATTTACTCCTGCGGTTTCATATACTAAAGCAATCCACAAAGGGCAAATTAACTAAACAAAACTTAGGAACAAGCAAAAATTCGACGAATATGTCTCCATTTAGCAAACTACATGAATATAGTACCGATTAAATAAAATGAAATTCGTATATATCTGAATGCCTGAATAAATAAGATAAGCTCCATATGTATGTAACAGCAAAGACAAATGGGGGGAGGGAGAGGAAGGAAGAGAAGAAAAGAAACAATGTTCACGCATAAAATACTCATTAAATAAAGGCCTTGTTTAAGATTCGATTAGGTTTTAATTCCGTTCTGTGTTAAAAAACGGAAGAGAATGAGTTTTTTAAATTACCGCTCTCTAAAAGAAAGGGAGCTGCTGATTTATTAAAACGCAGCGGAAGATATCTTTAATGGCAGGCAGTAAAAATGGCGCTAAAAGACAAGAAACAAAAGAACTACAGCTGAGATGATAAGTACAAAACAATGAATAAAATAAAAAATCGACAAATGCTTTTAATCTGGAAACTTTAGCACTTTAAATTATAGATTATTCAAATAAACATCTGTTTAACAAAACATTTTCGAAATTAAAATCGAAGAGACATCTATTAACTTTATTGTGCATTCAAGAGTAGAGTTCTTTTGTTATAAACATTCCAAAATTATATTTCAGATTATTTTCTGATCCTCTAAGATCAGTGATTATTTTTCTAGAATCCAATCCCTTCGGGGTGGGGGGTGCATCTCAGATATGGGAATGAGAAGCTTCCAGTATAGTGGTTGGTTCTTGCTAAACAAGTGGCTATACAAATGATGCGGGGCTGGCTACCTAATACCCACAACGTTATATGCCTCCAACGGGGAAAAGTTGTACCGTGGTTGGTGCTGGCCCTTAGGACTCAACTTTAGTTCCCGCCAATGTTGTTGCGGCGGTCCGGTCATTCAGAATTTTCCGTGTACCACAGAGGACGGTTGGAGAAGTCAATTTGTGATTTTTTTTTAAAAGATCCTCGTCTAACAAAACATTTTGAAATGTTACATAAAAAATTTTTTTTTGAAGACATAGAAAATAAATAGTTATGTTATAATAAAAAGTACAAAGTCATATTTTAGCTTATTTGTTGTTCAATTGAGATAAGTTGTAAGAATTTGAGTGGGAAAAATCTATGTCTCCTTAACAATCAGCATTCAACCAATGAAAAAAAAATTAGTTGAAGAATTTTGTTTAGTATTTGTTAGTATGTTTGAACAAAATTCAATAAAATTATTATAGTTAGTCTGCAAAGTAATTCTGCTATACATTTAATAAATGCAGAATTGTAAACAAGTAATTTGAATAAGTTAAGGAATTCTAAAATATAACAAGCAATAAACCATTCGGGAACAATAAATAATTCTGGGAAAAGGATCTTGAAGACCTTGATTTTTATATAATAATCTTGCAAATAATTGGGTATTGTAAATATTTTTATGTATTAGAGAAGTGAATAAAAGGGCTTGAGAAAGCATGGACAATTAGTTATTCCAAAAGAGCCTTATAATTTCATTTTACCGCTAAAGGAGCATATATATGAAAAAGCTTAAATATTTATGCTTCTCATAGTCATTAATATTATAGAAGGTCCAAGTTTCAGTTTTCTTTTACCTGTGCTACAATAAAGCAGAATGTGTGTGTGTGTGTGTGCGTGCGTGCGTGCGTGTTGACGTGCGACGAGACAGACTACATGACTTAAGAGGTACCAAACCTGGTATAAATATACTTTGGAGGGTGAGAATTTCGAAGAAAGGCCAAAGAATTTTTTTTTAATTTAACAAAAATTTTAATTAGTTAAAAAAATAAGCGAATTTCAGAGTTTTCAATGACAACTTCCAAAAATATAATGGAATAAAATTGATTTTAAAATTTTTATTTATTATTTAATTATTATTTATTATTATAAATAAAAATTATTTATTTTTTAAAATTTAGGAATTTTTTACTACCAGTAAAAAATGTTCCAAAATTGTGACAATTTTTAAAAAAATGTTTCTTTATTAATTTTTAACAAATTTTCTATTATATTATCTATATATTAATTTAACAAGTTTTTTTTATATATTAGTATTTCAATTTATTCAATGAAAAGTCATTTAGTAGTTTAATTATATAGTTTCTGAAAAATGCTCTTGTATGAAAAGAAGATGCATTCACTTTCTTTCTTTAAAAAAAAAAAAGAAAACAATAATATGTATTAGATTATAATTTTTAAACATTAAAATATCATATCACAAAATGTTTAAAATAAATAAAATATTCACTTAAAGATAAGTATGTTTAATCAGAATTCCATTCATATATCAATAATAGATTTTCATAACAAAACTCTATTTACAGGATAGTGTATTGAATTTTATGGCACTTCCCTATATTAAAATGTACAAAACGTCACATTAAATAATATGCTAGATGCAAATGTCATTCATAACTTTTTATAAACTATTAGTTACTGTAGTCATTTAAGTAAGAACAGTTTTTGATAAAATTTAAGCGAACACAATGTATTTATCTCAAAGCAACAAACTTCATTTCTGCTTTTAAATAAGCACGATTAAGTAATTCAGTGTAACTCAGCAGAATATAATTCCAATCTTAAATGCTCTTGCTTAGGAGCATTAAAGCAAGCATTTTCAAAATCGTGGAATTTAACCCTGTAAGCTCTTCCCACTAAGGATATTAAATTGCAAGCCCATCTTACACTTTTCAAATTAGTCGCACATTCAAAAACAATTTTTAATTGAAATAATTTAGAAAATTCTTCACCAAAATCATAATTACTTTTCTGGCTCTTAGTCAAAGCAGTAGTTGCGTTGCAGATTGTAGCGTAAAAGTTGCTAGAGCAATAGTGGAATGCAATACTCAGCTAATTAATATTCAGAGCGCAGAGGGTTGAACTATGAGAACTGGGTCCAAATGAGGTCAGGGAGCCAAAATTAGCGATTGCTCTAACTTTGGCAGTTCTTCACGAATATCATCCATGCGTGATGAAAAAGAAAATATGTCTGTAGTTAGCTTCTAGAAAGTTTCATTCAAACAATAGTCACGATAATAAAATGATGTACATCAATTGATTCTTTCTAATCAAACACAGATGTTATATTATTTTTCTTTGATAAATATAAAACATAAACATCAGTGGTAGCGAAAAAAGTGTGGCCATGAATCAAACAGAATTTAATGTCTAGACACTAAGGAAGAATTACTTTAGTAATGTCTCAGAAATAAATAACATTCTATTAAATTCTTATATGAAACAAAATTTTTAATTCAGAATATGCTTTTTGCCCAACAACTGATTTTGTAATTAAAGTAAGAAGGTATTACAAATTTTAAGCAAATTTGATTACAAATAGTAATGCTGTTACTTTGCAATTTTTAACTTATTATAATGCTCAGTATATTTATTAGTAAATGAATATAACTTTTTTTAAAAAATACTGTTTAAACTAATTATTGACCTATAGGTAATTATTTCCAGAATAAAAATTCCTTCCTCTCTTGCATTCAGAATAAAAAAATTTCTACATTAGGAGTCTGCATTATTATATATTAATATATTTTTATTTATTATATTTTAATTATTATATTATAAGTCTGCATTACAGATTTTTTTTCAAAAGATAGTGTAACTAATTTTATATTGAATCGAGTTTAATTATCCTAACATGGTGTCAATGAATCATCAGTTTACGTTAGTTTCCAGTGTATTTTTTTTACGCTAATATATATAAAAGGAATTTTGTGATCGTTAAATATGCTAGCGAATTTCTTGTCAACAAAAGGCTTTTTTCCCTCTTGCATTTGAAGAAAAATACAGATGAAAATCAACGAATGTATCGGAAACTTATGATAATTATTCTCCAACTGACTTTCAGTTTTATAGTTAAAAAAAAAATTGATTCGGCAAGTAGCGAGCATTCAAGCCGTAGTTAATGTTAACCTATACTTCGACAGACGGTCTTCCTCTGAACAGATTTTACTCAAAATGATAGAAATTTGCAAATTTGGTGAAAATATCGTATAACAAATTTCTACCTCAAATCCTTTTTGAGTTCACTTTGTCACAGACAGACAAATGGAACTTTTCCAAAAATGTGTTTTTTGAACTCAGAGAGGCCTTAAACATGAAATTTCGTCAAAATCTCGAGTTCAAAAATGTTAAAAAATAACTATACTTTCTCTACACTATTTATGCGTGAAAATAAAAAACATACGCAAAAAAAATTCAAATTCTCCTCTCCAATACAAAGACCGTAGATCAAAATTCAAATCTTTTCAGGTAAGTTCTCCTGAGAATTAATAGGTGCACCGGGGACACCACGTAATTCGGAAATGGCTCATAACTTGCACCGAAAAGATAAAGAAAGTCCCAGTGACACTTGCTAAATGAATCGCAACTAATAGCCGGTTAGGGAATCAGCGTGCTCTCAGTTATTATGACACATGGTGTGGCACTTTCGGAGTGCCTGATCATCCCACGTTAATTTTAATAATGATACTAATGACACCACTTAAAGAGTAAATTGCTTATCTAATCTGCGGGAAAAGTCGGAACATACTTAACTTTAATAACTTGTTCCCAGAAAGAAAACTCTACCTTAATTTTATTACTGGAGTCTGGGGATTACTTTTAGAAGTTTCCAGTCTGAGAACGCGAGAGATTGTTCCCGGAATAATTTTGATTTCTAAGGAATATACTAGGGATAATATGATTGGTTTTGAATGTTTGAATCAATGTTTCATGATTTGAGAAGGAAGATATTTTTTAATTGCTTTCGGTTCTTAATGTCAAACGATTACAATGAAAATAATAAGCTAAAATTGGTGCCAATTAACACTAAGACGATTGTCAAAAAGCGATCAGCGCTGGTTCTAATTTAAGATAAATTTGTTGTTCTTTAACGAAAGTAAACATTCCTTTAAAATGATTTACACACTATTGCTAACTGTTTAAAATAATTATAATTTTTTTTTCAGGTTGTCTCTGGGTCTTTTGTAGAATAATGACAGCGCTAAAGAAGATTTTAGAATTGTAATTGCCTTTCATCACAAGTTTTTAAGTATTCACTGAATGTCAATTTCTATTTATATTTTTAAAATCATTAGCATTCTCACGTATTATTAAATCATGTCTAGTTAAACCACATCCATATTTTATAAATTTATGTATAGAATTTCGCTTCGTAAATATTCTTATTATATATATCAGGAAATTTCATTCTAGAACTTAACAACATATATTTAGTGATACTGGCAACTTTAAGAAATTAAAATTTAAGCGATCTACAATATTAAGAGAAGAAACCTTGAGAGTTCCTTTGTGCCTGGTAGAATCTCTTTGATTTAATACTTTATTTAATAACTAGCCGCCTTTGGCGACCAGCCGGTTCGCCAATCTTAATGCTCGTTAAAATTTTCATAATTAAATATTTTATGTAATTCCTACTTTAATAGCTTAAAATTCCTACTTTAATAGCTATAAATATTTTAAAAATTAAAATTTCAATTCACTCATAATATTATAAAGGCCTTCAGTCATAATGTAATCTGTATCTTTCTAATTTTCTGTTAGCTCCCGTAGAATGTATGCTTTAAATTATAATGGAAATGATTAATCTGCAATTAATATAATAATATTTTTTATTAAAACAAAGCATTTTTTTTGTTATATGATTACTGAAAACAGAGTCACTGAGCATTTAAACCTTATGGGCACTAAAAAATATCTTTCTTAATTTATGTAATATCTCAAGAATTTGTCAACAAATTTTTTTCAGATTCATCATGAGCAGGTCTATTAATTAACAATGTTTAATTTTAAATGCATCAAACACTAAGAAAATAAACAGAATCATTTAAAATAATCAGTCAAAAACAGGTAAAAAAATTACTTAAAAAACGATGAACTTAAACTAACATAAATACAATTTAATTACAAAAGCATACAACTAACCTAAAAATAATTTAAATCAAGTCAAATAGATGTAAACAATCAGAACACAATGCGCATGCGTGAATTTTTCTACGCTAGTTGGTGTAACGCTATGCAGATTAGAAATTTTTAATTTCCTTTATTCTGTTTTATTTTAATTCAAAAGTATTTCAGAATGATCTGAAAGATGGATTAATTAACAATGTTTAATTTTAAATGCATCAAACATTTAAGAAAATAAATAGAATCGTTTGAAATAATCGGTCAAAAAATGTTAAGCCTAACCGCATTAGAGTGGGGGGGGGGGGGAACTGAAGCCTTACTCATTTGGCCAAGGGTAAATGAAGACTTTTTGGCGGAAAAATTAGTTTTTAATTAATAATTAAAATTCCAATTAAAAATTCAAAAAAAAGGGACTCCAGGTGCACATTCCCGACCTCCAAGGTATATATGTACCAAATTTGGTAGCTGTAGGTCAAACGGTCTGGCCTGTAGAGCGCCAACACACACATTGAGCTTTATATAAGTATAGATTATATGTATAATAAGTAAAAATATAGATATTTGGTTAATACTTTTACTATGTTGCCGCCAAATATTTTAATTTTGGCAACGACAGATGAAGAAGTAAGAAGTAAAGAAGTAAAAAATTAAGTTAAGAAGTAAAGACAGTTAAGAAGTAAAAAATTCTTTAAATTAATGTGAAAATGCATAGTTATTTTTAAAAAGTCAGTTGATATTGTTTATTGAATGGTTTCAGAAAGAAAAAATGACTTAACTGTCGCAATACACGATATCTAATATCATAACAATGTTAACAGAATACCATTTAACGAAAAATACATTCAAGTGTAAATATCGAATAAATTTGAATAAAATTACTTGCGGCTTGATATTATATATATATATATATATATATTGAATTTTCATGGTAGAAAATGTTTATTTATCTGTATTAAAAATAAAAATTAAAAAAATAAAAACTGATAAAAAGTTTTTAAAAGTACTAACGTATGTTCTAAAAATGACAAAAAAAAATAAAATAGAACACCAAATCAGCTATTTTTTTTTAAGTTTCCACCAAAAACAATAACAAAAGAATTTTCCCATTACATGAAAAAAAGAAATAATTTGAGACGAAATCAACCATAAAGTACCTCTGTCAGCAATAACTTAAATTCTTAACCGGAAAATAAGCCAATTTATAAATAAATACATTAGATTTGCAAATAAAAAAATCGATTTTGTCATAATATATCACAAAATATATATCGAGAAAATCGGTAGAAATACTTTTGCATGACCGATTTTCAGCATGGACAATCGACCTTCTAAATCTCATGTAAGTTGTTTTCTCAAAACAACAATATCTTGTAGGAAAACAGCATTTACAGAAAAAATTAAAGGATATTTTTCTTTTAAAAAAGTATAAGGAAAAATTTTGTTCGGCAGGAATAATGAAAAAGCAATCAAAGCAGAAACTAACCGATTTAATGAAAATTTAAAGAAATTATCGTAATTAATAAATAATTTAATCAAATCTAGCAACCATGCAACTTTAAGAAATGCGATTTAAATTATAAGAATTTATTTATCAAGTTATAATGATTCTTGAATTTTATTGAAATTCTAAATCTTCTTAGAATGATATAATTAAGAGAAAAATTATAGTTAACAAGAAACAAGAAGCATCTAAATTACCCTTATCCCTCAACCACTACCTTTGAATTTTTCACAAAAAATCAGGTTGGTAAAATTCACCTACCTAAAAAGAGAAGAAACAACAATTAGAAAATAAAAAACGAAATATGTAAAACTTATCAGAGAAGAAATTATATATGCATGCACACATAATGTTTTAAATTTCAACAACCTTAAAATAAATTATAAAACTATCGGATAAAAGTATATATAAATGTGCTACACAATCAATTAAACTATCTTCTGCTTTCCAAAGGTAGGATTATTAAGTTAGTGCATGCAATATTTTAAAAAAAATTTGATGACAGTTCTGCCTTTTAGAAGTGGGACGAATTTACAACATAAATTTCTATGAAAGCATTATAGATGTTAATAAACATATATGATTATATAATTATATAAAAGACAATTCTCAATTTCATATAAAACATTCAATTCCACTATCAAAAAGGAACATATTATAAACTGATATATTTTCTTTATACACTTTAAAGACAATTACTGAAAATGTTTCATATTTTTACTTCATTATTAATCGGAGATCAGTTGGTTTGCTAGAAACGTTAGTTATAACTGATATCGGATTAAATTTCAAAATTAATTAAAATTTCAAAAAAAAACTCACTCCGAGGAGCACATTTCCACCAGCCAAGGGATACTTATGCCACATTCGTTAAGTGTATGTCAAACGATCTGGCCTCTAGAGTGCCAATACACGCACACACATTGATCTTTATTATTAGTAGAGACAATCCAATGTTATTCGCAAATAAAATTAGTTATCCATAATTCGTAGATTTTAACATCAACCAAATAGTAAGAACCTTCATCATATATTAAATTCCAAATTCAGTTACATATCAGAATAAAAACCACGAAGAATGCAGTTTGTGAAAATTAAGTCTAGCATAAAACGGCAAATCTAGAGTAACTATGTGCGCAAATGAATTTCAATTCTACGTCTATTTTATTTTGCTACTTCCATGAAACGTGAAACACAATGACTAATAGGCGAATGTAGTAACTGCACCATGGTATAAATAAACCCATTTTACCCTTAAATAAAACTGAGATGAAAACACAATTTTTCACTTTAAGAGCAAAAATTCAATTAGCCTTAAGCACGTGCCAGAAAAGTGTACTACTGGAAAACTTCCAGACAATTAAGGTAACGAAGTGAGTGTGAACTCAGCACTAATATAAGTAATAGAATAATGGAATGTGTTCTTTCTCAAGTCGACAAAAGGTTAGCAAATGGTATAGAAGAGTATAGATAAGAATTAAAACCTATATTTGAAAAACTATGTAAAAAATGGTAATATGCAGTTGGTCATTTAATTAGCAGCAATAAATAATAAATGCAAGAAAAAAATATTCACTTCAAAAAGTTATTTAAAAAAGTTAGAAATATGCAATAGATTATTTAATCAGTAGCAATCAATAATCGTTGTTTGTATAAATAATTGTACTTTAAGAAATGATGTAAAAGATGGAAATAATAGATGTAAAAAGTGCAGACCTGCAATACACCCTTTGATCAATATCAATTAATAATCGATGTGTAAAGAATATTTGAAGAAGTAATATGGAAAAATAGAAATAATGGATGTAATTTTAATTAGTAGCGATAAATACTAGAGTATATACAAAGAATTTCATTTAAAAATGTGATGTAAAAAGTGGAAATATGCAACATACACTTTAACCAGTAACAAAAGCAAAAATCGACATGTAAAGAATGGCACTTCAGGACATGATGTAAAGTGGAAAAAATGAATATAAAAAGTGGAAATACGCAAACGATAATTTAATCAGTAGCAGCAAATAATCGATATATGTAAAGAATGGATTTTCAAGCCGTGTTGTAAAGTAGAAATAATGAATATAAAAAATGGAAATACTCAAATGATATTTTAATCAGTAGCAATAAATAATCGATATGTGTAAAGAATTGCAGTTCAAGAGATGAGCACACATCAGATAATAAATAAATTAAACTCTATTTCAATATCAGTAAAATTCATTTATGTGTAGCAACCTAAACATTTCATAAGATTTAAAGTTAATAAGACATTTGAATCATCAGAAAACAATATAGATGACTTGTAATTAACAGTGAGAACAAGAATTTTAAATAATTCCGTGACTTTTCTATGGGAAAGAGGATTATTTCTAAATATATCTTTCAAGCTCAAAATAACTATTTGAACAAAAGATAAATGAAGATATACATGTGTAACTGCATGAAATTGTTTCCGGAAATCGAGCGAAGATTTTCCGCTTCCATGACCCGTTTCCAATTCAAAAAGAGCAATGATTATTTAAATTATACTAAACCTTTTAGACGGTTTTTTTTTTTTTTTTTGAAATTGTAAATAGATTCTATGGAAATTAGATTTACCATTAAAAATGCTAGGTAAATATAGAATTCAACAAATATAACATTATGCTATAATAAATATAGTATTATTAAATGCTTCAGTAAATATAATATTTGGTTTTTACAAATTAAAAATATGCTTTGATTATAAGGAGTCTAAGAAAGCAGTAAAAACTATAATATATATAATAATGTGGTTCATCGAATCAAAATTTCATTCATATTTTTATCCAGTTTTTACCGACGAATGACATTATACATTCTTTATCGTTCCTACATATTTAATATGGAAATTTAAATTCCCGCCCTAATCTAAGCGTAAGAGGAGGATCTAAAAAATTTTGAAATTTTTTATAACTGAAATCTTGCATTAATATATATTATTGTTCCGTATTAAATTTTGGTTTCAATCTGTTGAAAAGAGGAGCCCAAAATATAAACTCAGTTTTCTGCACTATATTACAAAGCACAAATGATCAATCATGGGAAACTGAAAATAAAAATCTGAGCACTTATATCGTGTTCTTGCCAAAAGGTCCATAACTTTTAATATGCAGGTAAGACAGGTGGTTAGAGAGTATACGAGAAAGTTTAGGCGAGACCACTCTCACTAATTGATTAAAATATTCATATAGAACAAATATAATGAGTGGACGAGAATTTCAGGATCGTTTTTATTGATGTAAACTATTAATGTAAAAAATATAATTTTAATAACACCTAACTATAAGCATTTCTAAAAACGCGCTTGAATAAATGATTCGAGAATATATTTAAAATTCCAATTATACCCCAGCCTTTACCAATGCATATTTTGATCCCAAATATCTTTTGCGTTTTGATTTGGAAACAAATTGTGGGCTCATCATTAAATATATGAATAAGATGAACCATGATATTTACTAATGGTTACAAAACACAAAAGTTTTGAAAAGTTTCATTTAAGATCCAATTATTTTAATGACACAGAAAAGAACACAGTCAAAAGCCTGAACAAAGCGATTTCCGTTTTTAAATTCAAAAACCTTTTTTTTTTTAATTCATTAAACATTTGTAAATTGTAATGATGATAGTTTAATAAAAAATCAAAAATGAGATTCTCAAAAGATATCGCTAAAATAAAAGATAAATTTTATTAAAAAAAATGCGAATCTTTAATGACGCTCCAAAACCATTTCTAGAATCCGTTAAGATTCAATTTTTCCTAGTAAAAACAACTTTAAGTGCTTTCAGTTAAAAAAAAAAAAAATAGAAAATAGTAATAATAATAATAAATGTTTCAATTTTAATATAACTGGTTTTAGTGCATATTAAGTAAACTAATTTACATAGCAGAAACCATCAAATTCAAATATAAAAATATTATTGCAATTTTATAATAATATTATGATTTAAAGTACATAAGGTATATTATACCCTTTCCTCCTTCTCATTAAAGTTATTAGACTATACAAACAACTACAAATTCTAATTTGAAATTTATTTTAATCATATAAAAGAATTGTTTCTTAAATAAAATTTAACTCATAATACATATCAAGCACAACGCGAATGCAATTATAAAAAAAATCAATAACCATCTCGAGAATATTGGGTATTCCTATATAATATCCTATTATAATCGCAAAGTAAATATGCACAGGACACACAAGATGTAACACTTTTGGAAATAATGCATTATTTCTGACTGTTTCTTTATGAGTTTGGGAAAATAACTTTACCTTTAAAGTGCCACTTGAAGTATTCATAATAGGTTTTATTAAACATAAAAAGACAATTATAATTTACACTAAAAAGAATTTAAATAATTAGAATAAAATTCTTTAAATAATCGAAGAAGAAAAAAAAATTCCTTTTAGTAACATCTATTTTAGTTTCAGTAACATTCATTTGGAAGAAACATTAGGGTTACTTGGAGATGGAGCTCGCAAATTTGAGCCTCGATCAGATAACGAGACCTGAGATGGAAATCCCATCTCCAATTTTCAGTGCTAAAAGAAGACGTTTGGCCTCCGACACCGGATTTAGTGTGCACCGGGCCGATCATACGAAAGATATTTAAGGAAAAGGGGTTCGAAATGTGAAATTTTTCAATCCCCAGATTTTACCAACAATTTGATATAAGGAAAAGCCAAAGAAAAGAATCCATAATTAATAGAACTGAATTTAAAAGCATGGAATTTCATCTGAAGCGAATTTCTAATTTAACCCCTTTCAAAGACATTTATTTCTTTTCAGATGAAAATGAAACAAATTAAAATATTTTGTATAACGGTTGCAGAATTTGACTAGTAGTTAAAAAACAAACTAAACATGTAAGCATCATATAGATAAAATTACACAGAAAAAACATTTGCACAAAACTCTAAATTCCATATTTTATTAACTACGCAGATTTTGAATGATATCACCAGCAAAATAGATCTACGATTTAATTCAATTTAATTAATTTTTTTTCCATGATTTAATAGATTTTTAGGTCAAACCACTTTGTATCCAATTCTTTTCAAATCATTCACTATAATATATTTCTTGATATAAGACACGAATTGTTATTTGTTATTTTTCAACGACATTAAGGCATTTTCAAATTGCACTCTGCCGACCATAGAAACTACACTGGTGTGCAAAACTTAAGCAACAGGCATGTTTTTTGCCATAACTTCATGAGAAATCATCTGAGAGACATGAAATTCAGAAATGAGATACAGCATTTTGTTCTGAAAGAATAAAGAAAGCATAGTTGCACAGAAATGAATACAATGCATACACTATGGAATCAAACAAAAAAAAAAGGCTTTATTGAACTCATAGTATCGTTACACATGATTGTCTGTCCAAGAGGAATAACAGCAAGCAGATATTCCTTAGTATGGGATATGCCCTCTCCTTACTGCAATGGTTGCTTCGCACCGTCTCCCCATACTCAGCACCAGATTGTCCAACAATTCTTGAGGTAAGAGTGCCCATTCATCAATCAGCATCTGTTTAAGTTGTCGGGTGTTCCCAGGAGGATGTAATCGTGCCACAAGGCGTCTACCTAAAGCATTCCACACATGTTCTATCGGATTTAAATCAGGGCAGCACGCCGGCCAATCCATTCGAGTGATATCTTCACTTTCCAGGAGCTCCTCATCAGCATGAGTCCTGTGTGGCCGTGCATTGTCATGCATAAAAACGAAGTCTGATCCAATGGTACCTCGGAACAGACGCACATGGGGACGGATCACCTCCTGACAATAGCGATCTCCAGTTACAGAACCTCTGTCGAAAACGTGGAGCTCAGTCCGCCCGTTCATCATAATGCCTCTCCAGACGACAACTCCAGGACCACCGAAACGGTCTCTTTCCGTGATGTTACAAGCGATTCCCAACGCCAGTTGATTTGGAGAGAGGTCGGGACACGATTTCATCCCAGTAGCATCCTCCTGGGAACACCCGACAACTTAAACAGATGCTGATTGAGGAATGGGCACTCTTACCTCAAGAACTGTTGGACAATCTGGTGCTGAGTATGAGGAAACGGTGCGAAGCAACCATTGCAGTAAGGGGAGGGCATATCCCATACTAAGGAACATCTGCTTGTTGTTCTTCCTCTTGGACAGACAATCATGTGTAATGATACTATGAGTTCAATAAAGACTCTTTTGTTTGATTCCATACCGTATGCATTGTATTCATTTCTGTGCAACTATGCTTTCGTCATTCTTTCAGAACAAAATGCTGTATCTCATTTCCGAATTTCATGTCTCTCAGATGATTTCTCGTGAAGTTATGGCAAAAAACATACCTGTTGCTTAAGTTTTGTACACCAGTGTATTCAGTGCATTGGACTTAGTGTACATTTGACAATGCACAGAGAAGTACTGGTGATAGCAAATTTTTAAAATATAGATTTAATGGATTAAAACGAAATCCTCTCCGTGAATCTTCTGACATCTGACATCTTCCGGTATAGATTACTGGAGAAAGTATAAAATACTATGAATGCTGAAACGTTTCAAATGAGGTGTCACATGTCAAAGTTAAAAATGAAAGATCGAAGAAATCACTTTTGTTTTTTCAATAATAGGAGATATAAATAAGAAAAGAAGTGTTCAATTTCCTCTCATTTACCAGTATATACCCAAATATACCAGTCAAATCCAAAATTTATTTATTTATTTATTCATTTTGCTAAAAAAGATTTAAAACAAAAAATTCCTAATTTACAAGTCTTTTTAATGATTTGCTCAAAATGTTAAGGGAGGTTAAAAAATATATTTTCTAGTTCCTGAACTAAAATAAAAACTCATTAAATCTATATATTAACATTGGATTGATAAATAACAAAAAAAATTCCATTTTTTTTTCACAGTGTGAAACATAAAAACAACTATAGAAATTTTTTTTTAATGAACAGATTGCTTACTCTCTAGTTCACGAACTGCACAGCATATTGCGAAATTACTTCACCAAATTCGAACAAAAATTATGCATCAGATTGTAATTTACAGTATTTTCTGTAAGAAAATACTGTACTGTTTGGGCAGTATTTCTGTAAGAAAATACTGCCCAAACTTAGAATTGGTGCAAATCGCATTTAAAGATGTAAAATTGCACTAAAACATGCATTACGCAAAGATTAAAATCAATATATTATCCCAAAGAGTGTTTAGAAACAGAATTCAAATAGTTTTAATAGAACACTCTTCAGAAATTAAGGATACAGAAAAAAATATATTCATAATTCCATATTTTTGCATAACTTAAGACTTTTCAACGTAGTGAACCACCACAAGCTAGACGGCCTATCAACGAACTCGGTCGATGCTTTCACCCTTTCCATTACTCATCTCTCGTCGATTCAAATCCAATCAAAATTACTCTTATCTAAAAGTCAAATAAATGCAATAAAATCATTGGCGCAAAACATGATTTTAAAGCCATAAAATGATAATATTAATAATCACGTAATATTAAGCATAAACAAGATAGAAGTAATGAAGGACATAATTTCGACGTGGTCATTGAAAACCTAACAAAATTTGGCAAACCAATCAATAGTATGCTCTTTAATCAAAATTAAAATACTAGTTAGTTTTCACAAAAAGAAATGTTTTTTTTTTTTTTTTTTTTTTTTACGGACTAGTTCCAAATTCTCATTAATTTCATCTCACAGCTAGAAATAAATGAGAGAAACAACATAAAAAAATTACTTATTTTTTAACAACTTGCGAGACTCTTTCCCATAAATGAAAAAGAAAGAAAAAAAATGCCAACACAGCAAAAATTTCATATCCTCAGAGAAATAATCACCGCAGAGCATCCAAATCTGACGCCAAATGCCCATGGCGCGAATGCTGGCGACGATTAAACACTGTTCCGCTGACATCAGCTCGAAGGATGGGGAATTCGCGCGTGATTGAGCGTGGCGCCCAATTAACCCGGTCGTCGCCAAATCTCATTACAGCCGCCACAGCCAAGCTGGAGGATTCCTCACTCCATTTAACGGCGGCTGATGCAGAAATCGCATTAGGGGTGCGGCAAACCGTCTTCCGAAACTCAATTATGCAAAGGGACCGGTGATTAAAATTAATATTTCGAAGCCCCGAGCACGAATAATTATCTGGTTTATACCAAATAGAGAGAACGAGAGTCACCCGACACGACTACCAAACAGATGGTTTCTCTCTTTTGTTCCACGGTGCGACAGTGGAAGATTTGTCCAAACTATTTAACGTTGGAGAGAAAGTGAATTTGACTTGGAATCATTTCCCTATTTGACAACCGGATGAAACAGGCTCTGTCCTAGGGATTTTGGGAGCATAGAGTAGGAAATCGTTCATTTGTAAGCGTTGGTTGCAAAAACAAAATTAAAAGATAATTGGCAATTCAGAACGATGACTTTTAAAAACTTTCTGTTACTAACATAATAATATTTATAGGCTGTCATGACGTCTGTAAAGAGTGTCATGTAATATCTTCAGTGAAAAATCTTCCAAAAAATTTCTTATTATTAACATTATAATGTTTAAAAGTTGTCATACTATCCTTAAATTTTGTCAGGAGATAAGCCTGATGAGAAATTTTCCAAAATATCTTTTTAACATGAAAATGTTTATATATTGTTATACTATCTGTAAATAGCAACATGGCTATGGGAAATTTTCCAAAATTTATTGACCAGTATGATGAATGCATTTCTATAATTCTTTTTAAGGCATTATTGGATGCTTTTTCTTTGTTCCTCCCTCCCCTCCAGTTATCGTTTGGATTATATCATTTTAATTTAATTCGAAACTTGTGTAGTTACCATTCATATAATAAGCAGCCATATATAAAAATAAAATGTTTTCTATTGAATAAACTTTCTATTATATGTTAGTGTTAATTTCTAAAGTGTTAAAAATTTCAGCAACAACAAAAAAAAGGGATGTCTTCATGGATACTATTGCTTACATTTGTAAATTTTGAATTATTCGTGGCTAATGCACCTCTTAATTCCGCGAATAATCTATGTTCAACTTATAACTAAATGTAAATATTTCCTATTCCATCTTTTACCTCATACTTATTTGGATGAAATAAATGCATCTTACAGAATGCACAAAAGCGCAGAGGATTCCGTAACTGGAACTGCTTCTTATTTCATTATCTATAGGGAAAATCTTCATGAAGTTCAGCAATCTCAACCACTATAGCGATTTCGCCAACTTTTTTTTCTATGAAAGTTACGAGATTTCTAGATAATTATATGTATGTCATCGATGCCCGTCATGTTGCATGGTGATACATATTTTAAAAAATAATAATTTGTTTTCAGTTTCTTTGTCTTAAATTGAATTTGTGTCATTCTAATTTGTAAACCAAACTAGCCACTATTAATTTTGCAACAGAATGGACCTCAGTAAACAGAAATAAAATGTATAGGGATAATTCTTACCCTCCAATTGAAATGTAAAATTTTAAAGTTAAATCTAGTTTCTCTATGTGTGTGCGTGTCTTTTACATTTAACTGCCAATTACGTGGGCGAAACGAAGAAACTTTTCAAATATTTATAAGACGATTTATTTCACCACCGGAGTTTGAATTTGTACAAGGGAGAAGCAATAATAAAATGACGTCTGTTTACAATGCGATACAAAAACAAAAGTGACAGAAATTTTCCCCTTCAGTGTTTGTACTAAGTGAATCTGATAGAGATTTATTTTACACTTCCAGACTTAGGAAAAGGAATCTTAGTATCTTTTAAAAGTTTGTGTGTGTGATAGGAATTTTTATCCCTACGCTTGGAGGGTGAGAAAATGCATCATCAATTTTCTACAGAGCTTGTTAGAAATAAATAAAGTGGAATTAGAAAATAAGGGAATATTTTAGAATGAAGTTAACATGACCCAATTCAAGATAAAAAGTAAGAAATTAATTAAGATTTAGTTCAGATTTTAACATATCATTAGTGTATATATAATCAACGATGGCGACATTTAGGATGTTCCAATTTCTTATTCTAACCTTAACAATAAATGTAAAGAAGATTTAATTGTAATGGTTGATTGTACTATAATGATTTCTTGCTGAAATCGGCACCACAACAATTTAAGTTGGCTTCCTTCAAAAATATTAATTATCTGAAAAAGCGACAGTAATATTCGTTGCAAAATATTCAGGCGATTAAAAGTGCACTTCTATCGTAGATCATGCCGACTTCTTTAAATAATAACTGTCATGCACAATAGCTGTGGGTTAAATGCCTCAATCAACGCTGGATCAGAAGGAGGCCTCATCGATTTACACCTCCTCTACTGGTTATGGAAGTTCTTAGGTTCCGTTTTTAAAGGACTTTCAAATGACAAAGAGGACTTTCTAAATGATTTTGAAATTTCGATCTACATTTACTCTGAAATAGATGAAATGAATTCTAACCTCAAAAATCAATCCAATATGTCTTTAGAAGAAAATATTAAAATAAGTTTGCGTCTTATTTTCAGAAAAATATTAATTAATGAGAATTATCAAACATCCTCTTAGTAGATAGTGTAACGAATTTTCAAACATTTAAGTAAAATAATCGAAGCTTATTCTACCAAATAAGCTTTGATTCTAGCAATGATGCAGAAATTCAAAGCATCTTCCTGCAAAACAACATGTTGGAGAAATTACAAGGAAATTTTATTTCTTGCAAGCGCCATTGCGTCAACTGAAAGAAATCTGATTCCACATCTACTAAACGGTTGGAGAGATTTATAGATGAAGAAATATTACAATATTAGAGTCAATATTCGGCTGTCACAACATTGAAATATGATTCTCTGAAATCTGAACTTTAGTTGTTGGATTATCTGTCACGCTTTTGAACACAAATGGCCGGTTTCAGACATAGCACTTTATTACAAAACTGGTCGTCTTCGAAGACTAGTTTACTTCGCCGGGGATATTAGTTAAATTTCATTCCAATTAAATCTCTTGCGTCTAATTTCTTGTCCATGAATCCGTCAACAAACTTTTTTCAAGAATCAAATTACCTTACACATGCTCCATTTATTATGTATATGATCCTTTCAATGGAGACTACTTCCATGGCGTCATAGGACTATTAGAAATGAAAATATGCAGTACATATATATTTAAAATTCAGTAGTATCATTTGTTCCATTTTCTTATCGCCTTGTAAACGACACAGATATTAAGCAGCAGTTGTTAACAATGGGGAAAAATCACGCGATCCAATGGCGCCCAAATTTTAATTTATTGAATGATTAACTGATAATTATGTTTCGTTAAATAACAAGAAACTGTCATCAACAATACAAATGTGTAAAAAATACCAATACCTTACCACATTAAGAAATGAGTTAAGATATCTCATACAAAATTTTATATTAACAAACATGAAACAAATAACGAAAATTATACAAAAATATATAATTAAAAAAATTTGAGCAATTTTTCAACCCCGTGTGTAGAGTAACGCTATTCGAAACAGTTGAAATATTATTAGTTTATTTTTACATAATCAAGCCTTCATTTTCTAAGTTATCATTTTTTTTAATCTCCTACAATGCTCTGCGAGGCCAAAAAGCGAATGCAAATTCCAGATTTTTTAGGATATATAAGCTTTTGAAAAAGGAATAATTTTGGTTTTAAGAAACATTATCGAAGAGGATATGCAAACATTTGCCGGAACATATGTCATGAGAAACATAGCAGAAGGTAGAATTTTTAAAAAGTTATTAAATTCAATATCAGTTACAGTAAATGTAGAACTATTTTTTTTTTTTTTTTTTTTTTTTGTCGCTATTGGAAAGCTCCGATATGCTAGACAGTAAAAAAAACTGCTATACTAAGATACTTAAATGAATTTACTTCTTTTTCTGAATTTTGATAAAATGTATTTCATAAAATATTAATAATCTTGAAATAATCACCTAAGACAGAGAACATTATTAAAATTAATTTGGTCATATCAATCAACTTTGACGAACTACATATTATCACAAAAATTATAACATATCATTTTAAATGTACAATTTTGATATAGGTTCCCCACTGACGATTGCATTGGCGGGTTTCCCCTTTTAACTCATCTCATCTCGTAACCCAGAAACTTATAGACGCCATTTTCTAAATATCTCCAATAACATATTGTTACGAATCTGTACTGTTGCTTCCTAGCACGGTTAGTTTCATCGTAGAAAAGATCCTTTTACGATCAGCTCTATCAGATGCTGATCGGATGCCGGATAAGTGACCACAGGGCTTGGCGACCATTTGGCGACAAAATAGATGATACTACAATTTTCAAGAATTTTAGCGATAGACCCAATAGGGGCTTGATATGCTTGATTGCTCCAGAACTTTCTCTGCCCTGCTCCGGAAAACTAAAAAGCCGGCAGTCCATGCCGAACACAATCATCAGGAGGTTTAGAATGGCATAACGAGTCAACGGTGAATTAGTTTGATCAGTCCAGCAAAGCGCAAGCGTTGAGTGGAACTTAAGTGATTAGTGAAATGAGTTGTGATTGGAATCCTGGAATTTATTATAGAACCACAGAGTCGTGTGAGGAGTAGTCAATCGTGTAGAAGTTAGTCGATAGTTGGATAAAGCTAAAGCGAGGAGACAATAGGGAATTGCAGGCGCTGGAGAGACCGTAGAGAGTTGCTACGTCGTTTCCCTCCTACTGCTGAATTCTGTCTGGCTGCTTCGTGGCTGTGATTGTCGTCAGCTACCGATTACTACTTGTGGACTGTTGTTTGTTCTAAGAATGCTGATGTGTATTGCTTGTGTGCGTCTCAATTATGTATTTTTGTCTGTATATTCGTGCCTTCGTGTTAATAAAATCGTCGTTTGTTACTGAGCCTGTTGTTGCGTTAGAGTATACACCCACTTATACGGACTTAGTCGATGAACTATAATGTAAAGCTCAAAGTAGTAACAATGAAAGTTGCTTCATGCAAAATCAATGAATAAAGCTGCCTCATTATATAGGTAGAGAGACACTGCAAGCAGTAATTTATTAGGATTGTAACCCAATTTAAATGTCAGCAACTAAGCTTTTTCAAATATAAGGTTTCTCTGTATTTATCAATTCATTTCGTTGCAAACAGGCAAACTTAGCAAAATATTTTAAGGAGTAATATTATTAAACATTGCGTACGGTAACGGATTTCTCGTTTTTAGCAAGCCGAACTTGTGGCCGGGTCACGAAATATCGCGTTTTTTTTGTTTTTTCGGCTAAACCGATACATAACCAACCAGAGGCAAATATTTAACACATTAAGGACGGCAAAGAAATCTGCAAGACATACGCCTGGGACAGCACATTTTTGGACAAACCTGTACGTTCTAAAATTACCATAACCTTGTTATTTATGAAGCAATAACAGGCAGGACACGCAACACGAGAAAACTCCTGAGCGGTCTGTAGCAGATGGGACGCGAAACACGAGAAAATTCGTCAGCGGTCCTTAATGTCTTAAAACAAGATACTGTTGCAAATCATGCCGAACACCATTGCGGAAGGGAATATGCTTTACCAAATATCACACTTTAAAGCTTCATTTAAATTTGTGAAATAAATAATAGTTAAAATGTAAGAAATCTTATATAATAAATACATGTATAAAATAAATATTAATATTTAAGAATACTTTATGTAAATATAATATTAAATGCTAATTAAAAATATATATATATGCATCATATCACTTGCCAAGATTGCTCCTAGAGCGTTCAAAAATAAGTGGACCCTGGGAGCGCGTTGAGCGAGCAGAACCCCGTACCAGAATGTGATAACACTAAAGCAGGTCGCAAGTCTGCTCGAACGCAATAATATTTCTTTCAACAATCAAATTCTCAACTCAAGTTTGCAGTCATTAAATCTGTTCCACGAAAGATTAACGAACACAACCGCACCTAATTACCTAGTATTCCATGGAACATTTCACATTTGAAAGGACTCGAATCATGTAGGTCGCCAATAAGGCTTTACTTATTCCAAACTCAACAAAAATAATACTTTCGAAAGAGGCTTAATACAATCAGCAAGAGCGCCCATTCGTTCCTTGCATTCACAATCTTCAAATAATAATTATTATAATAATACCAAGCAAAATACGAAGGAGCTAAAACTAGACCTCACAGATGCCAGGATAATTAAAGATCCCCCCACCCCACAAAAGATATCGCGCGAATTAATACACAAACAACACATTAAATCATCTCCAAACACCTCGCACTCGAAAAGGAATGCAAATCTACTCGAGGCATCCCCCTCCCCCATCTTCAGCGATACAAAGTACACTTCAAACGCTTTTAAGTAGCATGCAATCCCCAAGTGTCAATCGCATAGCTAATCATGATCCGAGCTTGAAGTGCCAAAGAGAGTCATTCTTCCGCAGCCATTAGGAAGGATATATCTGAAAGGAGGGCGCAGAACTGCTGCAGAATCTTTGATTTAACGCTCGGATTTAAGTTGGGTTGCAAAATGGAAGATCTCGAATAAATCACATCTTCATTTGCATAGGAAGGAATAATTCTGGGGCGATTGGCAGTGGAGATAGATCCAGGACAAATGGAATTTCGGCGTTAATGGAGTCGCTAATTGGCCCATGGAAGATATCTGGTTTGGTGTTGGTGTCGCACAGACCATGGAATTCTGTCTCGGTCGATGTAATTAAAACTTAGATGAAAATGTTTCGCGTCTGTTTATAAGTCATTTTAAAGCCAGGTAATACAAAGAAGGAAAATGTCGCATTATTTAACACTAAAATTAGGGTGTGGAACGATGCATATACTAATTAAATTGAAATATGTATAATCTCGTTGACTACATATTATGCTTCGCAAAATTTCATTACAAACCACCCGCCTTTAAAGACCAGTAGGTTCGTGGTGAATATTGGTTGCATTAATTTCAATTAATTCTCTGATGCATAATTTGATACTCGTAAAGCATTTTAAGCATAAGGTTGTGGCAAACATTACAGCCGTGTTATTTTATTAACCTTACTTACATCTGTTATGTTTATTGCTTATTTGGACATTTCAAATACAGTCAACTTCCATAACATTACAGAGCAATTAAAAAAAATGTTATTTGGAGAATGTATGCGTTATTTGTACAATATCGTTTGTGACACCGTGACTTTATTTATTGATTCCGCATGTACACTAAGCCAACAATAAGCAAAACATTCCTTTTTTACTTTCAATAATAGAAAAAAAATATTCGATTAAATATTTGATGAAAAAATGGAAATGGTATGTATTCCACTGTAAAAATGAAATGTTGTGATAATTGTGTACAAAATAAATTTAAAAAACTGCAAACATTTAAGAAAAAATAGAAGCAAATTAAATTTTCATCCTTAAAAAATTAATAATTTTTGGAATTTTAAAACGAAAAAATCATTTTTATGCAATTATATTTTCAGAATTTAGAACAGAAAAACCGTAAAATCTCCCTAAATTTAAGTATAATTTTTATAATTTAAAAATCACTTCTAGATCAAATTCTCAACATTAAGATTATATGTATATATGTCCAAACTCGAAGCTAGAAATACCTTATCCTCACACTGTAAGAAACGTATTAACGAATCACGACTTTCATGCTCGAGTTACTAAAAACATACCATTTATTAGTAAAGTGAATCAGAAGGAGAGATTAAAATTAGATAGATATTATTTTAAAAAAGTCACAAGAGTTTTGGGTGTCTAATTTTTGTTGACGAAAGTAAATTAACTGTTTTTGGTTTAGATGGCAAGCAAAAGGTACGGAGAAAATCTAGCATTGAGTTTAAATCAACAAATATGCGTGCTGCTTGTCTGGGGTGGCATAAGTAACTTTAAAACAAAAACAAAACAAAAACTACAATTAATTGGCAGCAAAGTCAACAAATATGATTACTCAGACATTCTTAAAAGAAACATAAGATAAAGTGCTCAAAACATAGGAACTAGTCAAAAGAAATGTAT
>JAPMOR010037329.1:581797-660855 GCA_026543865.1 Argiope aurantia | reverse complement strand
ACAGGAAGTAGCCAAAAGAAATATAAGATAAAGTGCTCAAAACATAGAAACTAGCCAATTTTAAAATTTACTATGACAATGATCTGAAGTTTATGTTCTATATTTGTAGACTAAGGACTCGAGTATTGCCGCATTGTCATTAAAACGCCAGCCCAAGTTCCGACATTAACTCTAGAGAACATTTATGAACAATATAGAACAAAGTTTGCATGTAATATTAAGAATGTAAGAATGTCCTGAAAGAAATATAATTAAAGCATGAAGAAAAATTGATCACAATAAATGCAAGCAATTAATTAATTCAATGCCAAATTAATTGAAATAAGTAATAAAAACTAAAAATTGGCCAACAAAATGCTAAGATAGTGCTTTCAAGCAGTAAAAGTACTTTTTCCAATTAATTTGTAAGGGTACGAGTATTTCTTTGGACTGAAAATCGGCTATAAAAGCATTTTAGCGTTAATTATATTGCCGCACAAATAAGAACAACTAGCTGTCAATTGGCCGTGGCTCAATTGGCGGAGAATTTTATTCTGTTGGTTGATCCGTGGTTCGAATCCTAGCCAAGGTGTTTTACTCAAAGACTGGAATTCTTTTATTTAAAATGTTATCTGCCTTTTATCTGAGTTTTGGAACTTTTAGATCTTCCTTAAATATTCATATTGGACTGCTCTCAAGCATTCTATATGTGTATAAAAGCTGAGCCCCCATCAGTTATGGGTAAGTTCTCATTCTCGTGTTGTTGTGAGTTGCTTCGTCCTAATAAATTTAATTGTTTGGTTAAACTGTCTAATTCATTACATCTTCGTGATAATATTTTAAGTATAAATATAAGTTAATTATAGTAGCATATGTATCTTCACACCTAGAAGGATTTACAGATAAGATTCGTTTTGAAACATATTTTTTGATATTTTTTTTATTATATCTTGATATCCGAATATGTTTTTTGGTGACTTTATATCTAGGCTAGAATTAATTTTCTATGAATTGCACTAATAAAGAAGGTAATTAGCTTTTAAAACCTTCCAGAGATTAGAAGTAAAGGAACTGGAGACATGATTAAACCAAACAACTTAAGATTACATCAATATTTAAAAGGCACATGCAATTTCCTGCATGAGCTGAGAAATCCCATCTGTTCACGCGAATGTTGCTTAACGCCAAACTTGGCGATCTTAAAATTACGGCAACCCCTTTACCTGCCCTTCCGGTCGAGTCTTTCAGGGGTTCATTAGAACGTTGACCCGCATCGGCTCCCCAGCCCCCGCAGAAGCTGTAAACAACTTCAGTTTGTAAGGCTTAACAAAGCCAACCGCAATCAGCCATGTATTATATGAACCACTCATCGCAAAAGGAGTGTATATAGTGTAAATAAAGGAGTTTAAGCAAAAGTACAGTCCACTGCTCACTTCAAATCAACACCATCCAAAACCATTTATTAAAACAACGATTCAGAGAATAAACGATGCTTCTTGATTGCTACCAATTGGAAGGAGGGAATTACACGACAAATTGCACCAGACAACAAAACCACTTTCCAATTCTCTTTCAGCCATTTGAGTCAATCGATGCAACGGCATGTAAATGAATTAATCTCAATCCAGATAAAATGGCAATGATGGGAACAAACAAGAACGTAAACACACGCCCAACATTAGAAAAATGATAACAAGGATCACGAATGGGGACTATGAAGAAAGATACAATAAAACAAGGATAAAGTCAACAAATTCTGATGTTCCGAAACATCAGTCGATACAGAATCAGCCAAGCATGCATCCAATTAGAGGGAAAGGAGAAAAACATTTCCCAATCTACACACATGATGAATGGAGGAAGGGGTTCAATGAATATTCTGCTGTTGTGTGTGTGGGTAAAGTGAAAAGGGGGAAAAATGTTTTTTTTCTCCCCTTCCTCTGCTCTTGTCCATCCTAGAGCAACTCTTTTCGGAGAAAGAATGGTCTCTCGAACCAATTAGAGTTGTTTCAGCGGGATAAAATGAGAAACGATATATTTGTGGTTTTGGCTAATTTATTAGTGTTAATGGTTGTTCAATCAAGAAAAAGTAACAAATTTCAATGCATTAGAAATAATAAAAATATAAATAAGCTTTTTCAAAGTTCGTATTAAATACGTAATCAGGATGGCCGTCATTCCTGGAATTTGACTTTTACCTAATAATTCTAGATTTCATAAAACATTTCTCGGGATGTATCTGAAATCTTTAGAATGAGTCCTCTTTAGTTCTTTCCTCTTATTTATTGTACATTACATTCTTTAATAGCATGTGAAAAATAGTTCTACTTCAAACCAAAATCAATATAAAACAAGCTAAACAAAGAAGTCATTTTTCATTTAAACTGATTTTATAAAAACTTCCTTTTTGAAAACATTTTTCTATTCCCCCCCCCTGGTAATAATCTAATTAGCATAATACAATGGTAGAAGTCATGTCTAGCAGAACACTTCACTTTCATATTCGTCGCGTAAACTGTGCAGAAAATAAATATATTTTTTATTTGCCTTTTTAGCTTTCAACATGAAAGAAAATAGGCGATTAAATATCTGATGAAGCATTAAATGGTCTGAAGAATGGGAAGAATTGTTAAAGATTGTGCAACAAAAGATATTTTTAAAAAATGTGTAAAAAAAATTATTTTTTTTTAATGCGGTAGAAACCAAATTTGTATCATCAGAATTTTTTTTAATTATTATTATTTCCTTTAAATGGTTTAAAAATTATTTTTGTGCAATAATCTTTTCAGAAGTGATCGTGAAAAACACCAAACTTTCGCTTAATTTCTAATGAATATTAAAAAAATGGCTAAGAGGTGCACTTTCCACTTTTCAAAATATTTTATTGTCGAATTTGGTAGTTTTAGGTCAAATGGTCTGACTTACAGAACAATAACAATGTACACACATTATCCTTTATTATTAGTAGAGATACAATTACCGAATATGCATACACGCAGCGTTTTAGGCTTGAATAAAAATCACGGCGTTGTTGTATTTCTATCCTTACTATACCATTTATTTCTCGAAAAAAGAGAGTATGTTTTTAATATAATTTAACTTCTTCTCAGTGAACAATAGGTCTAGCGATAAACACTAAGAAGCAAAACTACAAAACCGTCGTTCAAATGCAATAACGCTATAGGGACAAAAAAACGTTTGAAAAAAAGGAACTACCTATCCCTACCCCCCACCGATGCGATATAAATCCCTTCCAACAGCCTCATACATAATTCTCGGCCAGATTTTTGACACGGGTTGTGAAACGAGATTTAGATCCGAATTTCCTCAATTTCATTCCGCTTGTTTTGGAAGATTTCAATCCTGTACATGTCTCTGAGGTTTAACTCACAATTCTTCAGGATTTATCTCGGAGAGATGCGAAGATGTAACAGGACTAGAGGAGATTCGAGGATATCAGCAATAAATTTTTGCTCCTCTTCTCATAATTCCGCGTTTTCGTCCCTTACCAGATAGAAACGGTTACATAACAGGATGGATAAAAAGAAAAATAGAGACGTAAATGTGAAAGAAGAGGAAAAGACGGAATATAAAATATTCAGGAGTTTAGGAGAAATCGTAAAGATAAAACATGGTAATGGTATTTTTTTTAACAAATAAGCTTCCCATTTTTATTCCTTTATGTCAAAATGGAAACTAAAACGATTTGAGGTAACAATTCGATCGGTATTCAGCGGAATCAATCCACAGACCGCAGTGACCTGTTGGTAAGATCTCGGTTTTGCACACAGACCGACCTAGATTCTAAATTAAATTCCATTAAATATCCTCTGCGTATGCGAGCCTAGGGCACCATACAGGCAGCACTGTTTTAATTATCTTAAATTTGTTCTATGTATTGTGTTACTGAATCATCTTGAGTCATATAGTAATATTGAACTTTTAAAAACTTAGCTGTCTGATTCATAAATGCTCTAAACTTATAAGTATACCTTTAAAGTATGTGTGCATGAGTGCGTGCGTATGTGTGTAATGATATCTCTTAATCTAATTTAAATCCTAATTAATGTCTTAATTTTTATTTTAATTTAGCCTTATTAACTTCATTCCAAAATGTGCTCTTATTTCTTGATCCAATTCCAACTTTTATTGTTCAATTAATTCTATACGCGCTCTATAAAACTGATGAATTTAGCAAGTTCATATTCTTTGAGCGAAGGGATAAAAGCCCTTAATGCTTACGACCTTCTTTTAAAGATACCTAACTTTCAAATATCAAAATAATAATATCAAAATCTCATAGTAAAACCACAGAAGGGAAAACTTTTGGTCTCTTCTGCTGTTGTGTCGCGATGCAGATTGACGTAATTCTTAGTTAGCACTTATACAACTTATTCTTTATACGTAAATTATGCTTCCCGTGGTGAAATAAATCGAAGTTTTAAAAACTTCTTCTATTCGGCTATGCAACTGCTAAAAATGTTTTATATATGCTTAAAATATTTTTAATTGTCCACAGTCAGAAAAATAATTATAAGACATATAAAATGGTATTATTAAAAACAATATATTTTATGCTCGCTTTGAATTTAGAAATGCTGTAACCAATAATTTTTCTGTGCAATAAAATTTTCAAAAAAAAAAATCGCGGAAAAATTTCAAAATCTTGCTTAGTTATTAATTATAATCCGGCTAATTGTATTGTCCGGCTCTAAGCTGTAAATTCCCATATTTATCAAATTCGATAGTTCGAAATCAAACGATCTGGCCTACAGAGCGCTAATCTAACACACATTCTTCCCTTATTAGTAGAAGAAATGTCAAATAACTTACATTGAATGAAGAATATGTTTACCAAAATAAAGGCAGGTTCAAGTTGTCAATCTAAATGAATCACATGGAAAATAGCCACAACTTCATCCAGAAATGTTTGAAAACTGAACGGGGTAAAAAATTATTTAATTCATTATGTGTTATGTCTGCAAGCTTTTGAACGCTTTACGTGAAAAATTCTTTTGCAGACAACCTGCTCACTATTTAAATTTAGTCGATATCGCTAGAAAGATCAAAGGAATTCTTATTACGGATAAATAAAACTTGAGATCGGATGGATTACTTTGAACAAGATTAGGCGATCAATATGCATACATCATTTCTACACAAGAATGTCACAATAATTCTTTTCTTGGTACTCACCATATTTAGCCTTCTCTAGCTACTTTACGACAACATATATTTTTTCCTGCTTTTTTAGTTTCTAGTTTCTTTTTCTTTCAATCGCAAAAACGTGATTTATCGGCCTTTACAGGCGAATGAAAAAAGGAGCCATCAAATTTTTCCATTCGATCGCAGATCGTATCACCATTTACATCAAAGCAGATGGATCTCATTCCAAACAGAAAGCTTTAAAGAATTTTTTTTTCCAACTCCTTAAAAAAAAAAAAAAACAGAAAAAAAAACTTGGTATGGCTGTGCCCTATACTTCCAGTTTCCGTGTAAGCTATAGCAGATATATTTGGATATACCCATTCATAAAATCACTTCACTGTCATAATCAAAAATTTTTCATTCTATCCTTTACATTTAATTATTCGGAATATACATCACTCTCTCTTAATTTATTAAAATTCTAATTAGAATTTGAATTTCAATTAATTAAAAATTAAAGAACAATCGAAGAGAAGAGAGTTTCCGAACTGAATCCATAAAATATTATTGCACAAAATTGATAAGACATTTTTTGAAATTTAAAAAATTCTCTTTTTAATAATATCAATCAGTTGTACAAATGTTTTTCAAATTTTAGCAATATTTTTTTAAAAAATTCGTAATTTTTAACAATGGGCTTCAATATTTTTTTTTTTTTTTTTTTTGCTTTAACAAATGTTAAATCATATGAATGTTTTTTCTATTGTTTAAAAGAAGGTTCTTATTATTTTAGCAAAGTGCTACTTTTTTTTTATTATGTTCTTATAATAGAAGATATCTGCGAACAACTGATTCACCAAGAATAACAAATGCTAACTTCAATTAAATATTTTATGCAAGTGCCAACTTTTAATTTGAAAACTCAATTTCTTTAACTTTCGCCTTATAGTGATATGGATCTCATAATATCTACGAAGCCTTACACTATTTTATTTATTTGTGCTAAGTAAGGAATAAAATATTATCACTAATTTTCTGCCATCTCAATTGAAATTTGTATTTTGATTTAGCACGGAAGAGCTTCAACTATTTCTGAAATTTAACTTTATTTGTATACATAATAAAATTTCAAAAAATTATTAAAAGCATGCTTTAAATAAAATCCTATCTCACATGAGAAAGTAAATTACATCATCATTAAGAAAAATCCAGGAAAAAATATAATAATAATCATAGAAGAAAAATCAGGGATGAAATATTCGTAGCAACAATAAAAAGGATTTGAATTTAATTTCAACAAAGAAATATACTGTTCAAAATAAACTTCAAAACACATTTTAAAAATAGGTATATATATATAGCAGCAAATTGATATCATTGAAAAGATCATTTTTCAATTCCAAGATCATGTAAAAATTACTTTTTATTGTAATATTCACAGAAATATATTGAGAAAGACAAAATTGCGATAATTATTTAAATATTAATAAACTTCTAACAAAATTTTCAATTAAAGAAGTACACTTCTTCTAAAGTTTATCAGTGCCAATTAAAAACTTAAAATCTAACGCTGCGCACTGTAAGAAGGTCAACACACACATTCATCTTTATTATTAATTAAACATTCATAATATGAGAAATAACACTAATCAAAAATTAATATTATCTCTCATTAATGTTCATTAATACTATCATTCATTTAGAAAAATCTTTTTCTTGTATTATTAAGCTACTAGCCGCCTTTGGCGACCAGCCGGTTCGCCAGTATTACCGCTAGCTACAATTTTCAATTAAATATTTTAAGTAACTGGTCTCTTAATAAATTCTCAAACAAAACATTTTTAATCTTCAAATTTTGATAGTCATACCAAACTTACACTGTTGTTTAGATCGTTTCGTTCAATTTACTATATATTTTGCTAATTTGTTGTCATTTCCTTTAAAACTTCAACTTCAATTTAAAGTGAAAATGATGAAAATGCAATTAATATAAAGATATTTTTTAATAAAACCAAGCTTTTTATTTTATTTATCATCTTTATTGTTATTTATTTATTGTTATTATTATTGAATATGAGTATTGCAAACAAAATCGCTCGGTATTTAAGTCTTATGTGAACTACAAAATATTTTTCATAATTTATGTAATATCTCAAAGAATAATTCAACAAAATTTTCTCAGCTTCAGCATAAAATTCAGTTTTTTAGTTTTGCTTTCAAAAGGATTGAAATGAAATCAATAATAATATTTTGTTCCGGCCTATAAATACATTTCAAAAATTATGAAGTCTAAATTTAATGCAGTAATGTATCATATTCTGAGAAATATTCTGGACACACCAAATTTTAAATAAATGAATGAATGAATGTTTCTATTTTCCACGATCAACTAAGACTTATTTATAAAGTTATATCTTGCTTAAAATTTTGCAATTTCTTTTTTCATTGAATAGTGATATTCAAATTTTCATAAATCAGTCAGTTTAAGTGATTGATTTAGTTGATTGGAAATTAACTCTTTTTATTTAAAATATTAGTGTTTCAAGAACATTTTGTTATTCGTAATTTCCACAGCAGAAGCTTTATGTAAAACCAAAAATTCGTTATTTATTAGAGCATTTATTAAATCAAGTTACATAAAATATAATCATTTTCCATTTAGACCATTTTACCAGATCTGTGACTTACTAAAGGTTTACAAATCAGCTGTGTGGCCCTGATTTGAATGGATATCCTGTTCATATTAAACAAAACTTGCCTTAAAATATAACTGATTTATTTGATTAATAATATAGAAAGTGTAAAAGATCATAAAATAATTTTCTTGAATTTATTTTTTAGAAAAAATAATATTTCATATATGTTTCCTTTCCTACAGACACGTGCCGAAAATTATATTTTTGCAGATTTTATTTCCAAAAAGATTTAATTTATTTTTAGTTGGAGCTTTAATCAATGTGATAGCAACACTTTGAAAAAAGCTAATTTTTTCCCAAGAATGCAAAACGTGCTTAATTTCATTTTTTATTTTTTACGAAAAAAATTATTGAAAAACATGGTTAAAATATTTATTTAAAAATTCATTAAAAATACAAATTTAATTTTAAGATTAAAACATTAGTATCATTTAAAAAGATAAATTTTTGATCTTTAACTTCATGTAAAAATCTTTTTTGTGCGGTAATATTTTCGGAAGTTATAGCAGAAACACGTCAAAATTTCGCTTAATTTTTAAATAAATAAAATTCTAATTAAAGATTCGAAAAAATAACCCCCAGGTGCACATTCCCGGCCTCCAAGGTATACACGTGCCAAATTTGGTAGCTGTAGGTTGAATGGTCTGGCCTGTAGAGCGCCAACATACACACACACACACACACGCACATTGAGCTTTATTATAAGTATAGATAGATATAGATTTTGGAACTTACAATAAGCAACAGATATGAATATTTTTTATATATAAAGTAGTATCATAAAACCACTAATGAAGTGGTCGTAAAAATATATGGCACCAAGTAGAAGCAATTCCAAACATCTATTATTATAAAAAATGTATTCATTTGTTATAATAATAAATACAGTACAGAAAACTAGTTTATGGGTGATTATTTAGTATACTGGTCTATTTATAGAGGTTCTCAAAAGAGAGATTTATAGGAAATTCAGGCAATCTGTTTAGAAAATTAACTAAAAAAAAAGAGAGAAAGCAAAAATAGGGGAAGGGGAAAAAAAACCTTTGGAATATTTCCAAGATAAGAAAAACTAACTATTTTCTTGAAAAATTAACCTAATCTAGTTTTTCGTTTAAAAAGAAAAAATATATACTCAACTTTTACCTAGTATTTAAAAAAAGAAAGGTCTACTAAGTAGCAAACGAAAAAACGAAGGCGTTATTAATGCTGCAAAGCCAGTCAATTCGCATAGCTCCACAATCTGTCTCTTGCAGGCGATATCGACTGAAATAACAATTGATTACGCCTTCGGTCATTCAGAAGAGCGGGAAAAATTATTCTTTTCCTAAAGCTAGGCTCTTTTTTTTTCTAAGTTTATTGAAAACCGATATATTTTTTTATTATTACTTCTTTGCATATAGCTATCGGAAAAATGAATGAGAGCAATTATTCACCACTATGATTGAAGAGTTTTTAAACGCAAAGTGAAGATGAGAATTGTTTTTCTGATTCTTCTTCTTCTGTCATCACTTTACACGACAGAACATATTAAAACACTTAATCGAATAATGATTTAAATGTCCTGCTGATTCATATTTTTGAAATCTGTGTGTGAATGGCTTTCGCAAATTAAATTGTTGAGTGGATTTTTAATTATATTTTTCAAGTTAAATGTATATTACAGATACAATTACGACTATCAAAAAGGTGAGATTCGAATGGCGGGGAAAAAAAAGACATTTTTGCATTATATTGTTAATGCATAGAATGAAAAGGTAGTAATCTCTACTTTTTTTTTTTTTTTTTTCCTTTTAACTCACTCTGTATGTATACATATTCTTAATTCAGATGATATTTCAGTGGGTATTCTTAAAAAACAACAACATTCAACTACAAAAAAGAAAGAAAAAATCTGCAAACGGAAATTATACTCTATCTATTCATCAGCTAATAAAATTGCCTTTTAATCGAATGTATTACATTTATTCAAGCAAAAAATTAATAACAGAATGCCAGAAACAGTTTTTTTTATCTTGTTTTGTAAACTAAATTAAAGAAATCAACTCTAATGTATTTACTCACTGCTTTTGTCCGTTTATGAAAGTGATATAAATGCTCCTTTTTTTAAATTTTTGCACGAAATACACAAAAATATAAAAGTAAAAAAATGAGTTACATTAATTCTAATCTCCATGTTAGGCAAAGAACAACAAACAAGATTATTTGGAAAAAATTAACAAATGGAATAAAATTATTTTTCACCCAACTTCCCCTAAGATTAAAACTTGGTTTTCCATTCATAATTCTATTTAGAAAGTGATATACGTCCCTAATAAAAGTCATTTTAGCAGAACACGAAAATACAGTCAGAGTTCTATAAATGCTGATTTTTGATTCCACCCGTACACTTTATTTTCGAAACAGAAATCCATAATTATTCATACTTTTAAAAAATTTACTGTTCTATCAAACCAAATTTTGCATACTTGATATCTAAGGAGAAAAAGAAAACAAACTCTCCAACAGTGCGTGTGTGTGTGTTGCATGAACTGTTGCTTTGCTTATGATAATGTTTTATACCATATATCTATTATATTTTTTTTAAATGTTTCTTTTCTTTACTAAAGCTCCTTTTTAGACCAGAAAAACCTCTTAAAGGAAAATCGTGAGCTTTCGTCTCCTCAAAATGCCAAGAATGAAATTTGTCACTACCAACTGGCCATCTAAAAAGTGGATGGCAATGTTAAAATGTTTAAAATTGTGAGAATTCCTAATCCAGAAAAATGAGACTATAACAGTGTGAAAGTTCGAAATGGACACAAATGAGAGATTATGTTTAAATGAATTGTTAAACGCACTGTCCTCATTGACGAACTTGTGTTAAAAACTAAATTTTGATATGTCACTTACGATCATGGACCAGTTTCGCTATTTATTTGGCCATAAAGAAATTTTAAAAAATATGGTGGTTATACAATAATAAAATCTTATATTGCAATCGTCAGGGATAACTCTGTGTATCATTTTGTAATCTGATTAGAAAGACACTGTGCTTAAACTGAACTAATCGCCGTTTCCACTGCAAATCCCCTAAGCTTTCTTTTTTCATTCAAGATCAATATGCAACTTAGTTTCAAGACAACGTCAGAGGATCAACAACTATAAAACACTGCTCCAACAAAATATCAAGGCGAAAGCGAAGCGGACTGGGGAAAAAAAAAAAAAAAATCCGCAAGAAGCGAAAGCGTCCTAGCGTTAAGTGCGCCTAATTAGCTGTAACAAAATTTATTAGGTATGGGAGCTTCGTTCCGTAACAAATGATTAAAGAGCGCTGATTTGAATCAAATTACCTTCGATCATTTTCGACGGCTCTGAAATATGCTGCACGCCCGACACACGATGCCCCTGATAAATGGATAAATCGGAGGTGGTTGCAATGAGGAAAAGAATGCCAATATGTGTGTGTGTGTGTGCAATGATATTTTGAAATCAATCTAAATTAAACCCTAACTAATTTCCAAAGTTTTATCTTAATTTAACTCATTAACTCCATTGTAAAATGTTCTCTTATCTCCTGATCCAATTCCCCCTTTTTTTTTGTTTAATTAATTCAACAAGAGCTCTAAAATTGCTGGAATCGACAAGTTCCCACACTGCGAGCAAAGGGATAAAATAATGTCAAGCCAAGCGAATTATTTTTCAAAGATGCCTGGATTTTCCTATCCTAAATCGGCACGAGTAAAGAAACCCCTATCGCAATCTCATAATATAAATAACTGAAATATTTTGACAGTGAAGATACTTTCGATTTTAAAGTTCACATTTATTGCATCCCGGGAGGCAGGATTATGTACAAACGGCGCGGACAAGGCACGTCCGCTCACAACGCGGCACAAGAGCAAATTAGCATAGAAGAGAGAGAAATAAATTATACCTGGTCTTATATAACATGAGATATTGATAGGGAAAATATTTTTCACATTGATAGGGATTTCTCACAGATGTCGATTCTGATAAGGGAAACACAGGGATATTTTAAAAGAAGGTGTTTGCTGGACAATTTTCTATCCTTCACACGGAGCGTGTGAAAGCGCAAATGTAAGCATTTTTTCAAAGCATCAGTTGAATTAATTAAGTAGAAAAGGTGGAATAGGAGCAGGAAATAAGATAATATTTTAGTATAAAGTTAGTATGGGCTAAATTAAGATAAAATTTTAAAAATTAATTAAATTGAAATTAGAGTTTGAAATAGCATTATATATATATATATATATATATTCAAACTATTTTACAATTGCTTTTAAAGTTTTCCTTTCATTTTTCCCCTTTACATATTCTATAAATATTTTCTAATGTTGCATTAACCAATATGTTGAAGGGGAAATAGTCTTGGAAATATATCTAAAAATGAAATCTTTTTTTTCTTCCAAGTAGAATAGGGATAACAACTTCAATTTTCAACCAGAAAATATTTTTACATGCGAGTATATCAAACGAAAAAACAAAAAAAGAGTAAAAGAGGAATGCATTTTGTTGAAAACAGCATTGCTCCGAAAAAGCTTTTATGAAGGGCCTTCTTAAAATATGAGATACAGCCCCAAATGGAAACGTGCTGAAGTATATTTGAGTTGCAAGACAGAAAATTCTCACTGTGATATTTTTATTCAAAAATTTAAATATTTGCACGTAAAGAAACCATAAATTATAAAGGGTATAACTCTCTTCGTCATGTACTTGTGTTGTTAACTTATATTCGAACAGCCGGACAGACAGACGTTCTATGAATGGATTTTGTTCAACACTTGATAGAAATCTACAAATTTGGTGTAAAGGACACATACTAAATTTCAAACATCTAGCTCAAGGTGTTTTTGAGTTATTTTTGTCACAGATAGAGATTTTTCATAAATGTGTTTTTTGAATTCAGGGAGGTGTAAAACGTGGAGATTCGTCAAAATCTCGAGTTTGAACTTTCTGGCGATAATTATACTCCCTCTATATTACGTATACAAAAAAGTAATAAAATGAACAAATTTATACAAAAAGTGTTTAAGACATTATAAATATTACAGGTTTATTAGATAGAAAAAATGAATAAATCTCAAAAATGTCAAGATTCGATTCCGAAAACGCTGAAATCCGCATTTCTGAAAAACGGTGCCATGTCTCTAAAAATCAAAATTCATTTTCGCATGTAATATAAAAAGTTGTCAATTAGTAACTATAAAAGGATCAGCGCCACAATGCTATAAAGTAGAAAAAAGTAGATTACAAAGAAAAAAAAACAGATTGATAGTAGAGAAAGAAGGGACTGACAATTAATAATAAGAAGTAAATGATGGCGGCGCGCATTCTATAAAAAGCGAATCCAATTTGGATGTCATTAGACCATTTCCGATTTCTTTTTATTCACTGTTCGGAAAAATTGCCAGCCAAGCGCATCGGTTTTCGTAAAAATTCCCCAGACAACAATGTGTGAAGATAAATTATGAAGGGATTGTTTTTTCTAAGTTTCTACCTTGCTATCAAGCGATCAGAAAAGTGTTAATATTTAAGAACGAAAACGTCGATGGAAAATTCATACAAGGACATAATGACCGAACAATTAATCCAGCAGTGATTACCTATTATATTTTCTCGTATATGAAATATAGAGAGAACATTGTAATCGTCAAAAAATTCGAATTCAAGATTTTTTTTATCCGGTTCCTTACACCGAATCTGTAGATTTCTATCAAATTTTGTGCAAATTCAGTTTCAAGTTAACACAATTACTACAAAACGAAAAGAGCTAGATAGATAAAAGTCAGAGCATATTTTTAACATCTGTAATGTAGAGACCTGCCGAATTTTCAGCCAAATCGAAAAAGTGGTTGACCGTCTGCCGATCTGTACTTTTAAAAAAATGTGAACAAGATAAATCAAAACCGTAATGACTAAAATGTATCAAATTTGGTATGAGATTTTGTGACTATAAGTGCAGGTTTGTGTCAAAGTTTTATTTTCGATCGGTTGAGAAAAACTCGTCTAAAATCCAAATTCAATTTTTGGATACCGTTATTGTTGTGACTTAGGGCACTTTATAGGCCCGCTGACAGTTTTCTGTCAGCTATTTAAGCCGAGTGAGCGTCTCCTGCTTTAGGGCCAAGAGTACAACTTAGCTACTTCATGCATCACATTCGCTCGCACAATCCCTTTTTACGGGGGGGGGGAGAGAAGGGAGGAGGCACATTCACATACCTCACAGATAGAACACAGAAAACAACCTTGCCCGAACCCGGGACGCGCAGATCACGGGGAAGACACGCTACCCCTATGCCAAGACGCCGGCTCGAATACTTTTAACCATGAAGAAAAAATAAAACGCAAAAAAAAAAAAAAAAAAAAAAAAAAGCTCGCCAAAGATCATTTGTTAGATTTAGTAAAATTGCTAAGTTCACGCAAAAGGTTAATATTTCGTAAATATTGTACGCCAATGCCCTGCAAGGAATTATTTGGGGTAACACCTTTATGAGAAAGTATGCTAAATGAAAATATGTAATACAATTTTCAAATTAGCCCTACTCCGCTTTACATAAGATGTCTAGATTTCGCCAAGGAGGTTGTTTTTATTGGCGATTTACCGCGCGGGGTGATGAATATCATAAAGTAACTTTTTCTCTGTACAGTGTCACAAACAGAAGATATATTGACAAAGATGGCTTAGTCAAATGGCTTTCAAAAATGACATTTCCCTTTCTCAGGAAAGTCTAAAACGTAAGAGATTTGTCAATTTTCACATTCTATATTTCGGATTCGATGAAAATTTTAAAATAATTTCTATTATGGCAATAATTAAAACAAATTTTGATATTAAAATAATATGGAACTCTCAAGAATTTTGGTCCATCATCCAACAACCACACTTTACTCGTTAAATGGCTAAAATGGCTAAGACTTCCCAGCAGAACAGTCAAAGCATATGCTGAAAACCATAGAACTCCAACGAAGCAAGAAATGAGATCATACGAAACACAGGAATAGTAAGTGCTTCTCGAAAACACCGCCGATTTTTCATTCCTTTTCCATACCGTCTTCCTCCAGAGGGCGAATAGTTGAATACAAGAACAAAACTAAACAGAAAAAGAAAAAAAAAATACCTGGAAAGAAAATCGTAATATACCAAAACCCGTCCAAGAATATCATCCCGGCTTGGAAAAACACTCTCCAGAACTGTTTCCACCAAAATAAGAAAGCAGGACTCGGAGAGAGCATTAGCCTTCTTATTTAAAGTAATACAAGTAAATCTACTCGAGCAGTGTGTTCTGTTGAGTAAAATGCTACTAATCTAGGTACTGAAAAAGAAAAGAGATGGTATTTATGTTAACTAGAGCTAGTGATTTTGATGCGAGGGAGCTATAGGTCGTTTTACCTAAAATATTTTTATTTCTTAAATTTAAAAGCAACAGAGCTGAAAGTGCAATCAATTGAACGGAATTAATCGAAACAGCAGTGTGAACAAATCCGAAACTTTTCTCTGACAATAAAAATTCCTCGCGGCAAGATAGAACACTCTCCAGAACTCTTTTCCAAGCTAACATAAATCGTTGATGTTAGAAACAATCTAAATTAGGGACTAAAGTTCATTTTTTAGTCCCTAACTTCTAAGATATTGCAGTTATCAAAAAAAAAAAAAAAAAAACATTAAATACAAAAATTGTTGCGTCTTAAAGAGGTGCTAATTAGGTTAATTGGATTTGTTTTTCTCTCTTGAAAAAAAAAAGTTATAGCGAAATGAAAATATCAACCTCCCATCATTTCCACCCCCTTTGAACTGGTCCATCTACGAACTCGTCCCAGATATTTACATATCTAACAACATACTCCAAGCCAGCTAAAATCCAAATAAAATTACTCTAGTTATCATGTGACCAGGATAATATGGCCAAAGCGTTATATACATTCATATATATGTGAATTTTTAAACGAAAGGTGGCTTTGGTTTCTAGGGACCATGATCATGGCCCATGTCCATAGTGCGAGCATGGTCCCTATAAGAATCTGTGCAAAACAAATTATTTAATTAATTAAATTTTGACTATTCCTGTCGTTGTTGTTGTTTCTTATGGCACTTGCCTATGATTACTTGCCGCTGTTACGAAGACAGCGATCTTAAGCCGGTGGGGGAGCGTCTCTTGTTTTTTATAGTAGCGCCATCTAGGGCCAAGAGAACGACTTAGCTACACACACGTCACAATCATTTTTACGGGGCGGACTTCATTCACGCATTTCATTCACTCATCCACAGATCGTAATTTAGACCTGAATCAGAGAACGATCACCCCTGATCCAGTACCCCCAGTGGTATTACTCTCAACATGGAGGACTTAGTGACCACGATAGATTTATACGCGTATCAGCCACCACACACGCGGGAAGTCTTCGGCCGGCGGAGTTCGGACTCCCAACGATCGCAACCCAAATGACACGAACCCAACGCTCTACCAACCAGGCTATCGCGGCCTTGACTATTCCTAAACTTAGTAACCTAATTCGTCTATCTTTATTTTATTTTTAAAATATATTTAAACGAAAGAGTGTTAATAAATAATGCACTGTTGGGAAAGGCAGAGGTGAGAAGAAGAACAAATATTTTCTTTTCCATTTAGCCCATACTTTCACTCAAACATTTGATGTTATTTTCGCTTATTATTCAGGAATCTGCCACAGCAGGATCCATCAAACCACTCCAGTTTTCTCCATGGATTTTAATCCTCTCAAAACAATTTCTTCAACAAAAACTATAGCCCGTCTGTAACACTTTACACTTCAGTACAAAATCAAATATGGAAGTCCCTTCAGAGGCGTAAAAAGCTCAACAATCAAACTATAAAGGGCACCATTCATGCTACTGATAAAACAGTCAACAATGAAAAAAATATATATACCGTTTTGTTTTTAGAGGCATTGTTGGCTCGTTTTGTCTTTATTTAAATTTTCTGAAGAATTCCGACACCCAGTATAAATGAAGGACAGTAACTGTATGGAATGAAGCGAGAGTAACAGTGAAAAATGTCACACAATCCATAGTTGTCCATTCATTTTTATTGCTAGTTTTCAACCATCGCCTACTCTCCAAACTTAATTTACGTTATTAATCAACAATCCACCAAAAGATCAGCAAACAAACCACGCCAAATTTTTCTATGGGTTTCAAATATCTTTTCTTCAAAAAAAAAAAAAAACTGCAGTATCTCTGACACCTCACACTTCAGAGCAAAATCAAATATAGAATTCACTTCAAAGGCGTAAAATGCCCAACAATCAAACTATCAACGACATCGTTCAAGTTACTGAGAAAACAGTCAACAATGAAAAAAAGTAACGCTTCATTTGTGATGGAGCCTCCACTCATTGTTGCACATTCGTTTTGTCCTTCTTATTTAAATCTGAAGAAATCTGATGCCTAGTATAAATGAAAATATAGTAAACGTATGGAATGAAGAAAGAGTAACAGTTAAAAAGTGTCGCACAATCCATGGTTCTTCATTCATTTTATAGCCATTTATTCACGCCATACTTGATGTTAATTTCGCTTATTAATCAATAATACACCAGAAGAGTACTAAAGAAACCACGTCAAATTACTCTGTGGGTTTTCAAACCTCTTTCCTACAAAAAAAAAAAAAAAATGCTTCTGTAACACCACATTTTCAGAACAAAATCAAATATAAAATTCACTTTAAAGGCGTAAAAACCCAACAAACTATCAAGGACATCATTCATGCTACTGATAACAGTCAATAATGAAGGGGGGGGGGAGTATTTAATTTATGATGAAAGGTCCAGTCCACCCATGTTCGTTTTATATTTCATCTTTAAGTATTCTCAAGAATTCGGCTGTCTAGTGTAAATGAAAATACAGTAAAAGTATAGACTGAAGAGAGAGTAACAGTGAAAAATGTCGCACATTCTTCATTCATTTTATATACAATTTTCTCCAATCATTTCTCCCCATATTTAATTACGCTTATTAATCAACAATCCACCAGAAGAGCACCACTATAATTTACAAATCCCTTTCCTTCTCCAAAAAAGTTGCAATGCGTCTGTAATACTTTGTAGCAGCTATATCTGTATATTATTATCTTTGTTTTCGCAAGTTTGTCCGTTTAAAATTGGCAACACGAGTTGTTTCTTTTGAAATAAAAAATATCTCGCCATGATATAGTTTCGCTTCACTTTAATTTGAAATATAATCTGCGTTAATTATTCCAGAAAAATAATCCCTAGTAATAACAGATCTTTATGAGTTGTACATAACAGCGCAACAACTTCACTCTTCAGAACAAAATCAAATATCGAGTTTACTTCAAAAGCGTAAAAAGCGCAGTAAATAATAAATCAAGGACATCATTCATGCTAAAGACAAAAGAACCAACAATGGAAAAAAGCAGTATCTTATTTATGAAGAAGAGACCTTCCCCCTTACGTTCGTTTAATCTTTAAATATTCTGATGAATTCGGCTGCCTATAATAAATGAAGATACAATAATACCATGGAATGAAGCGAGAGTAATAGTGAAAAATTTCATACAATCTATGGTAGTCCATACATTTCACTGTCCTTTTCTCTGCAAATCACACTCATTTTCAGTCTCATGCTTGATGTTTATTTCGCTTATTAACTAACAATCCATCAGAAAAGGACCAAACAAGCCACGTCAAATTTTTCTATCAGTTTTCAATCCTCTTTTCTTCTCCTTAAAAACTGAGATGCGACTGTAATACTTCATTCTTCAGAACAAAATCAAATATAGAATTCACTTCAAAGGCGTAAAATGGTGTATCATTAAAGCACATCATTCATGCTAAAGACAAGAGTCAACGATAAAAAAAACAGGCGCATTTTATTTATGAAAGAGTATTCATTCATGTTCGTTTTATCTTTAAATCTTTTTGAAGAATTCGGTTGCCTAGTATAAATGAAGAGACAGTGATAGTATGAAATGAAGCGAGACTAATAGTGGAAAATGTCACACATTACATGGTTGTCCATTCATTTCATTGCAAATTTTTTAAAATTACCTTATTTCCATATTTGATGTGAATATCACTTATTAATCGAAAATCCATCAGAAGAGGGACAAACAAACTGCGTCAAATTTCTCTATGGGTTTCAATCCTCCAAAAAAAACTGCAGTGCGTCTTCTATAACACCTCACTCTTCAGAATAAAATCAAATGTAATATTCACTTCAAAGGCGTAAAAAGCAAAGTAATTAATCAATCAAGGACATCATTCATGCTAATACTAAAACAGTCAACAATGAAAAAAAGTAGCCTTTTATTTGTGGAAATGGGTCTACTCATCGTTACTTGTTTTGTCCTTTTTTAAATCTGAAGTATTCCGATGCCTAATAAAAATGAAGAGACAGTAATAGTAAAAAATGTCGCATAGTCCATGGTTGTCCATTCATTTCGTTGCCATTTTTCTCCAATCACAACACTTTTAGGATTAATTTAGCTTATTAATCAACAATCCACTAAAAGAGCAGCAAACAAACCACATCAAATTTTTCAATAGATTACAAATCTCTTTTCTTCCCCAAAAAACTGCAATTTGTCTGTGACAACTCACACTTCAAAGCAAAATCAAATATAGAATTCACTTCAAAGGCGTAAAAAAGTGTATCATTCAAACACATCACTCATGCTAAAGACAAAAGAGCCAACAATGGAAGAAAAAAAAGGAGCATCTTACTTATGAAGAAGAATGCCTCCTCTTTCATCTTTAAATATTCGGAAGAATTCGGTTCCCTAGTCTAAATAAAAAGACAGTAATAGTAAAAAATATCTAACAATCCATTTCATTGCCCCCCCCCCTTTTTTTTCATTTATTCAAATATGGTGAGCATGTTTTCTCACCACACTTGATGTTAATTTCGCCATTAATCTGCAATCCACCAGAGCAAGATCAAATGAACCACGTCAGTTTTTCTCTTTGGACTTCCATCCCCTCCCTTTCCTCCAAAACACGACACGGAGTCAACACACATCACTCTTCAGAACAAAATCATATATGGAATCCACTTCAAAGCTGCAAAAGAGCCCGACAATCACTTCCCCTCAAACTCTTAAATCCCATTCATGCCAACACAAGCCACTCGGAAAACATCCCATTCCAAAAAACGGACATTCTACATTTTTCAAATGCCGCCCCAACACACAAGAAGAAATAAAGCAAATGAAGTGGATGGAAAATCAAAAGGCGCGCACACACATGCTCCGGAGCATTTTTTTTTTTTTTTCCGGTACCCGAAAGAGACCATAAATTCGGTTCAGTCCCATCCATTGACCTGATGGGGGAAGGGAAGCCCCTGAAGTGGCCATTTCACTAAAAATGAGAGTCATCTATTCCCTGTCAAATTCCGCTTCTAATCGAAATTCATTTTCGTTTTTATGTCGTTTATTCTCCCCAGACCGACCTCTTCACAAAAGTGGTCAGTACTACGCGAGTTTTATTACAAGGCTTTGGCGGGGTTTCTGCGGTTTTTTTTTTTTTTTTTCTTTTTTCTTTTTTGTTATTTTTGTACGAGAAAGGTGATTGTGATTGCACATATTTTGAGGGAACAGATTTAACTCATTTCTTTTTTCTTCTAGCTCTACTCGAGTTCGTTTCGCTCTTCTTTTATGTAGTCTGCCGATGAATCATTATTTTTTGGTCATGGGCAGTGGTAGAGGAAATTTTGGAAAGAAATTGGATAAAATGAAAAGCCTGATTTATGTAGGAGGTGAATTTATTTAGCTTTGCAATGAAATGAATGCATTGTGTTGCCAATTCATAACAAATTTTCCGGCTTTTATAATAACAGCTTATAAAGTAAAAATAAAATATTGTGTAGATGATTTTTGTGATAAAAATTGGAATGGAATCAGAAAACATGGCATGAGAAATAACAAGGTAAAGTTATAAAATTGGGAAAATCTCCAAAAAAACACATCATAAGGAGAATTTGCTTTTTTACAGTAAAAGAACTTGGATGGAAAAAACTTATTTGTATAAGGTGAATTCGCTGGCCTTGCACTGAAATGGATTCATTATGAAGTCAATTCGTAACAAATTTTCCTTCTTTTCTAGCAGTTGCATATAAGGTAAGAAATAGAATGCTATAATAAGAACTTGTGGAATGGCATTAGAAAACATGTTATGAAAAATAATTAGATAAAGTTATGCAATTGGGAAATTCTCCAAAAGAATATTAAAGGATATATAATTTCAGTATCGAATTATAACGTCTGTGAATGACTTAATTTAATTAGCTTATCATTTTGAAAAGCGATAACTCAATACCCTTATGACGCACGGATGCCTGCAATTAAGTGGTTAAATTTCATAGTAATTTGTTTGTTTCAATTTAATTAATTAATTAATTTTTTACCAGATCAGGCAATGAAATGCTCAGTACCTTAAATATATTTATATTTTACAAACATCTGTGTCGTCGATGCTTTACATTACAACCAGTAAACTCATGCTGCTATCACTCATAGAGCTACTAACCACTGTTACACCGATGAATGACGTCATACATGTTTAAACATGCCTGGAAACAACAAAAGGAGTTGCCGAAAATTAAATTGGTTTCATCTCATACGCTTCTAACACAGAATATTGCTGCGTTACTAGATGATGATTTAGTTTAGCTTAATTTAATTTAGTTACATTAATGAATCATTTTGAAGCTAGACAAGATTTAATTTGGGATAAACCTCATAATTCTGAATCGTGATCAGATGACGAGGACGACGACTGTTGAATAAATAAAAAATTTCTTTTTTTTTAATGTCAAGGAAGGAAAATTATGTCTAAATAACTCTCTTACTCTAGGCATGTAACCAAAGTAAATTATATGAATCAACTACTTCTCGTTCTTTCAATGCTTTTATCCCTTTTGTTTTTTTTAATTAATTGAAATTATGTCTATAAATTATGTCTAATTTAAATTTGAAAATTATGTCTAAATAACTCTCATAATTTAGCCATGTAACCAAAGAAAATTATATGAATCAACTACTTTCTCGTTCTTTCAATGCTTTTATTCCTTGCTCTTTTTTTTAAATTAATTGAAATTATGTCTATTAATTATGTTTAATTTAAATTTGAAAATTATGTCTAAACTCTCATATTCTAGCCATGTAACCAAAGAAAATTATTTGAATCAACTACTTCTCGGTCTTTCAATGTTTTTATCCCTTCCTTTTTTAAAATTTTGAAAACTAATCAAAATGATGTAAAAAAAAAAGAGGGAACTAATACTTTTATCTTCAAACACATCCCTAAAGGTGTAACTGAGATAAGCTTAATTTGTCTTAAATGCGTTACAAAAAAATCCAAAAAACCACTAATTTTTTAATTTGTTCCCACTTTCAATTCGATTTACACAGCAAACAGAAGAAGAGGGTGAGTGGAAAAAGAAAAAAATAATTCCCCAAAAAAAGCATCAGAACCCCTCCCTAGCCCCCACCTACTCATTCAAAAGAAGGAAAAAAAGAAGAAAAAAAACTTTATTCCTTAGAAAATAACAGATTTAAACTTTTATGCGGATTTTCTTTTTGTTCTATTTCATCTTATTCTAGTGGTATTAATTACTTTCAATAAATTTCAAATAAGAGGATCGTTTTTCATTTTCGCGAGATAAGAATTAACAAAAGAATTCGAGAAATGGATCCTCCAAGATAAATTACAGATTATCTCGATGACACGGATAAAAGAAAATTGGATTTTGAAGAGAGCCAAGAAGAAAAGATTCTTTTTGAGTATGAATTATCATCCAGATGATTTTCTAATTTGTTAGGGATGAAAAAGAAATTAATTCAAAACTCTGCCGAACGTAAGCACAAATTGTTTCTTCGATTTCGGATGCCAAAAAGAGAATAAAAAAAATTATTATTATTTATTCTTATTTATTTATAATTATCAAAAAACGTTATATTTTCTCTCCCCATCCTTCCTCCCAATTTTATAAGGAAAGGAGAAGTGAATATGATTTCATTGTAAGTAGTTTTTGGGTTACTTGACATAACACCTCTCCATGCCCCTGCGACTGGGTTACTTGACAAGGAAATTTTCAGATAACAAATAATCATTACATCACAATAAATGAAATAGTATTAAAAAAAACTAATGAAGAAATAAGTCAAGATGCAATCATAATAAGAAAGCTGTGTTTCTCTCGGCTTTTTCAAATCATTCATTCATTATGCATAATTTATCACGACAATTTACTGCAATTTACTGATGAAAAAAAAGTTTCATACATTATATATGTAACTTTATTTTGGTTGAAGCAGAGTGCAGGTTTGAAAACATAGACGAGACGTTGTATTTTTAATTTAATTTTAATATCCATTTCGTGAAAACATAATTATTTACAAGAAGACGCAGCGCAGCACAGCACAGCACAAAAGCAGAAGTAAGAAAGAAGCAGCAAAAAAGGGTCGAAACAAATGATCACTAGTCTTATATAACAAAGGATTTCCGGCCACGCGCCGATGGAATGAATGACCTTTGACAAGGGCAACGTATCAAATGAAGTATCACTTTCATTTGATACGTAGTACTGATGGTGCATTATTTTTACAAAGATATTAATTAAACCGAAAGTGGAATTGGATCACGAAATAAGAGAATATTTTAGAATGAAGTTACTATGTGCTAAATTAAGATAAAATCTTGGAAATTAATTAAATTGAAATTACAATTAAAATATCATCAGATATAAGGGACTCATTAAAGTCATTGTTGTCATTACAGTCATTGTTGTTGTCGCCATTCTCAAATTAATATGGGCAAAAAAACCTCTATGGGCACCTTGTACATATTTTCCATATTCAAAGCATAAGGAGAGAAAATATTGTGATCGTCCAAAAATTCGAACTTTTACGTTTTAGACGTACTCGAATCAATTCCCCCCACCCCCCAAAAAAACATTTTAGAAATTTTGGTTATGAGTACTCGCACTTAGAATTATTGGAAACTTAAGCAATATAACACCATCTTCTCAATTCTTCTTGTAATAATCTGCAAGGATAGTGAAACGGATAGCAAAGCATCGAAAGTCATAGAAAAGTCCACAAAAGGAAATGTTCCTCTCTCCTGTCTCTTCCCATAGAGTTTAGTGTATACCAATGCAGTATGGAGCACTTTGTATTTCATAACATAACGAAGAAAACTGAACATGCATTTTGGTCACCTTATTTTCGGTCAACTGAAAAATAAAATTCTATATATACAGACAATTTTGGTTACGACAACATCACAAACTAAAATTCATTGAAGTGCTATGGTCTTGACTTAATGCGTTCACATACAAATAGATAGACAGACCGACGGTCAATAAGTGAACGAATTTTGTCAAAACCCGATTCGGATTTACAATTCTAGCGATAAAACTATGTATCAAATTTCATCCATTTAGTTCTTCACATTCTTCAGTTACTCTTTTTATAGGCCCAAGGAAAAACAAACAGATTTCTTTAACATGAATTTCGTCCAAAATGTGATAGACCTTTAAAAATTTGATAAAATTAACACATACCATATTTCATCGGTCTACGTCCAAGCATCTTTCAGTTATGGTATTTACAAACTGAACTCTAAAAAATTCAAATTCCAGGAGATCTAAAACGTAAAAATTTGTCAAACACCTGAGGTCGAATATTTTGGAGGAACAACGCAAGGTAAATAAATAACAAAGCGAAGAAATTGAAGGCTGAAATTGGATAAGGTGTTTTTATCAAAACTGTAGATTAATTTAGGAGGAAATCTCTCCACAAAAAGGCTGTTTGTCCGTGCGCAAGCAAATACAGAAAAATAATACTCAGGAAAGAAACAAACAAGATGGATTGAAATAGATATGTGGTTTTAACTGAATGGAATTACAGATTTGCATAAAATTTTACACAAATTCTTCTGCTAGCTGAATCTGTCGATACATTTATTAGTGAGTATTAATTTGATAATTCAAAATGCTAAACGAAAAAAACAACAACTTATATTTGGTCTTCTTGACATCAAAGTTGTAGATTAATACACTTTAAATCTGTCGATGAAAAGAGGCGTACTCAATTATTCTCACACCATACGACGAAATTAATCATAAAATATGCTATAATTTAAAAACGTTTTAATCATTTAGCTCTCCAAATTTTTTGAAAAAAAACCCATCATATTTTTTTTATTTCTTTTTAAATATAAAGAACTAAAAAAAACAGCACATAAGGATTTTAAATAGAATTTCTAATTTTTTTACTAGTGTGAAATCTTAGAGATTTTTCATAAGTTTACTCCCCCGAATTATTTCGGGCAAATGTAATTGTTAGTCCACTCAATTCAAAGTCCATTTTTTCATAATTATTATCTTAAAAATTAACTGCATCGCTTTCGCTTTTACATTCAATAGCTATTTTTTTTTTAATTCTTTTTAACATAATTATCCTTACTTATCCAGTAGATCCAGTACATACAATCGTGCAAAACACACACCTGTCCTACCATCTAACGGCAAAGCTCAAAACTAAAAAAAACTGCCAATTAAAGCAGAAAGATTTCTTTCTTTTTAAGATTCAAACCGAGGAAAATGTAATAAAATAAATCGTATAGACAAATTCTGCTACGCCCCGCGCTTTCTCGAGATAGTAATTAATTGCAGTATATATGAGACCGAGATAACACGGGATAATCAGGGAAGCGGTTAATGGCATTCATAACAGTCAAGGTGGTTAATAGGACAATGAATTTAAAAGACTTTTGCGTCCGGAAATTTTGAATGCTACGAAACTTTGTAATCGTAGTAAAATTACAATGTAACTTATTACTTTTACATAAAATTATTTTTGTAATTTTTTCTCCTCATTCTGTATAAAAGAACAGGCATCGTTCTCTCATCTGACTACAGTTCAAAATTACAAGTCCTGTCCCAAGAGAGCATTTGCGTAAATTTAACGAAGCTAAATCTAATTCAAAACTGTAATATGATTAAATATTAAGATGACAAATATCAGGAATAGTTATAGATTATATCATTCGAATGCATTCCATCTCGCAGGAAGTAATCCATCTAAGTTTATAGATATTTTCCTTTATAATTATCACTAAATCTAGGACCATTAAAAGTTTTGGGTTACGCAATCAATAATAATAAAATGGAGGAAGAATTACACACATAAGAAATCTTTAATGTAAATTTAGAATAAATAAATGAGTAAGAATGAATAATCACAAACCGATTAAAATAAGTTATTTAAAGTGAATCATTTATTAAAATAAAAAGCTCAATATTTCCAATTTGAAGAAGAGCAAAATCGCAAAACGATAAAGAAAAACCGATTAAATATTCTCTCAGAGAAAAATAAAGACAATAAATAATTTTGGAAATTTTGACAAGAAAAAAATTTTAATATATTATTTTTAAAATCTATTATCGATAACAGATTAAGTGAAATATATTATCCTTTTCTTTTCTTCCCATAAAATTCGTTATTTTTAGAAATATACCATAATGTGAAATGAGTCAACATATGAGTAATATATATAAAAAAACCAACAATTAGATGTATTTAGTAGATAGTTATTTAAAGAAAAAGCAAAACAAACATTTTTTTAAGAGGAGAAATTCAATTAATCGAATCATTCTGAGAAGGAGAAAAGAATGAAAGAATAAAATTTACAAATAGTCTTCCGGATAAAACTACCGAAACAACTGACTTAACTCGATAAGTATAAGCAACCGAATTTGGCTTGTAGTTAATTCCGTAATGTCAACTCCACTAAGATTTTTTTTTTTTCAAAATTCTGATAAAATTTTAAATTATAACTTTAAAAAAAAAAAAAAAAAAACCCTCTATTTTTTTTTTTTTTTTTTTTCTGAAGCTTCGAAATGGATTATTGTACAAAACCAATTCTTTGCACCATTTTAGAATTAAAAAAGTAACTTTTCAGTGACACCAATTTTATCTCTGCATCTATAATTTTTTTTTCAATTTTAATAAATTTTCAAAAGTATTTATAAATAACTATAGTTATTGTATTGTATAAGATATTCAATAAATTTATTTTTTCATATACATTGAAGCTACTATATAATTAAGAACAATTTTTTAAAAAATAGAATAAATATAAAGGTCTTAAGATTTTGTCAAGATGTTACAAACTAGAGATTCGATTCCTCCGATTTTCTTTTTGTCAACCTTCCATTCAGTCGGATCGGATAAAACGTTCTAATTAAACCAATTAGTTAAAATACTACAATATACTTTAATATCAGTTTTCAGAATGAAGAAAAGAAATTTTTGGAAGTTTAAACTCTTATAAAGGGATAACTTCGATCTAAGAATCTTTCATAGTCTTATGATTTTTTTTAATGTTTTGACTTTGAATACTAACATGGAAATCTAAAATTATTAGCATTCTAATTATTTATTTGTTACAAAGTTGCTTTTCTACACCTATTAAACTTCATAAAAAATAATCACTTTTAATCAATTTTTTTTTACTATAAAAAAACATAAAACTAAACTATTGTTTTGAAATAACTAAACTCATTAAAGAATTATTTTAAAAAATCATTCATTATTTTAAGACAACATTCACCCACTACTTCAAAATCCTATTAGTTTATGCAATAAATTGTATAGAGAAAGTAAATCCGTGCTTTTGTTTCGAACAATATAATGCAAATCATAAAAGCAATTAAATCTAACTTTTGAAACGAAACAATTATGAAATAACAAAAAAAAATCGAAATAATTTTAATTGACTTATTTGATTTTATTATCCATTACTTCGAAAAATAATGGGTAGTAAAATACTATAGTATGCATTTTGATGTTTTACATCATTTTCAAAACTGAATTGGCTTCTGAGTGCGAAATATCGTAGCATGATAATATTTTAGTCTTAATTCAACTATCTTTGTTTTATTCTTAAATTATAATCTTGACTAAATAGTCGCGATGAAGAGGATACAAGAAAATATGTTTAAAATAATCGCAATGCGGTACTAAAGCAACCAAAAGAAATGTTTCAAAACACTTTAAAACATTTTTACTTTACTCATATATGTAATATAGAGAAGGTATAGAAACCATTAAAAAATTCGAACGCGAGATTTCAACGAATCTTAACATTTTAGACCTCCCTGAGTTCGAAAAACACATTTTTAGAAAATGTCCATCTGTCTGTGACAAAGTTAACTCAAAAATCATTTGAGCTAGACGGCTGAAATTTGGTATACGGTCTTTACACCAAATTTTGAGCAATATCGATTCAGAGGAAGCCCGTCTATCTGTCTGTTCAAATATAAGTTAGCACGATCACTACAAAAAGAAGAGAGTTAGATAGATAAGATTCGGTACACAGTTTGAACATCTATAATGTAGACAGAAGTCGAAGTTTGAGGCAAAATCAACACGGAGTTCAGTCTGTCGGTCTGTACTTTCAGAAATAAGTAAACGCTATAATTCAAAAACGCAATGACTTAAATACCTCAAATTTTGTATGAGAACTTGTGACTACAAATGCAGTTTTGTGTCTCTTTTTCATTGTTGTTGTTTCAATCGGTTGAGAAAAACATGTCTAAAATAGAAACTCGATTTTTGGATATTATTAACGCACGCCAGGGATTAATCGCCAAATAACTCGCTAAGTATCGCACGATAAATACAGTAAAAATGCTTAATCCGAGCCGAAAGTTAATATTTCGTAATTATTGTAGAGCTATGAGGCGTGATCTGGCATGTCAAATTTATTAGAGTATTCAAGAAAGTTTTAGGGAGACCTCTCCCGCTGATTAAAAAGAATTTGCTGAAATTAAAGAAAAAATAATTGCATAGAAAAAAAATTAATACCAGTGGGCAAGATAATTTTTTGAATTTTAAAGTGGAGTAAAAATTATTTTTATGCAAAGATATGCAATGAAAAAATTTAAGAATTTGTAATGATTTTTAATTAAAATGTATAATTTAAAATTTGAAAATCCCTATCAATTTTAAAACAAAAAAAAGCTATGTAATGCACAATTTCTCAGCATAGATTACTCTTAAAATTCAACCTGAAAATCAATATCTTTAGCTAAAATGACCCAGAAAATTAATATATGCTTAATTAAGCACATGCAGCAAAAACAAAAAGGATCTTCTTCGTTCAACTTTTCAGGTTTACCACGACACGAATGAGCCTAACGTCTGCAAAATCTTGATAATAAGAGCTTAACGAAGCCTACAAATAAAAGCTGTTTCGCGTAAAAGTTTCGGATTAAGTTTGCTTTCCAGCCGAAAAGAGATTCGTGTTGTGTAAACTGTTTCACAGCTACGCTTTCTACCATAATCGTGTTGTTGCCACTGGGTCAGAATTAAACAGTCTCAACATATTAATCACTTTCTCGGCGGTGTGCAATTTATCTTTTCGGAGTAAAGATTATGTTATCAAGGCTGAAGAAACAGGCAAAACTGTTACTTTATATGAAACTTTCTTGATTAAAAACAGACTATTATACAAACGAAGTTCAGAGAATGTTTGTATATCAGCTTTTCACGATGGTATTATATAAATTATTTAAGAAACCAAAAAGATTTATACTCAGCGCTTTTTTAATGTTATTAAATTTTAACATATCAGCTGTCATACGACAAAAGATCATTATAAAATAGAACTTCATTATAAAGCAGATTCGGAAGATTTTAAATCAAATACTTCAATAATTGGATAATTTCATAATGTTTATACATTTCCAGTTAGCATAATATTAAAATATTTAATAATAATTCAAACCTCTTTCGGTTCATTCGAAGTCAAAACTAAAATTCGATAAAACTGTTAATATTTCTGAACTGCTTTTCTTCGTTAAATAAATCTACATCTTAAATAAACCCTACATCTTAAAAAATATTTTATAATGAATAATTTCTAAGATCTATAAGTCATTAGGAGATATGGTCTTGGGAAATGTTTTTTTAATCAAAAAAAACTCATACTCGATAGTGCAGTTATTTTTTAGGTTTCATAGCAGATATATATTAAGAATGCAATTTAGTTATTAAAATTATGCATTTATTTGTTTATAGTACCATACCATTTGTTTTCGAAAAAGAAAAAAAAATCCATTTAGAAGACTTCAAAAATAATATTTTTGTTTGTTGTTTATGTTATCCGTTTTTATATTTATTATTTAAATTACTTTTTAAGAAGAAAGAATCCACTTATCCATTTAAAAAGACATTCATTTTCCATTCAACAAACATTTCAGTGAATTTCCAAAAAGTTGTTTGTTTTCTAAGTTGCAGTGATATTTTTGCATTTACAATTGGTTTTCTTTCATACTATAACATATATGTTTTTAATCAATACGAAAAGAAATAATTTTTTAAAAAAAATCCCCATTTCTAACACAAAATTAGCAAAAGAATTATATCACAACGTTTAACTGACTTGAATCCCCAAGTCTTCCAATACTAAAAGACATAGCAATACACAAAAAACTTTAAAACCAATTTAATTGAAACCACTACTGAGACATTAAAATTTCTATCATATCATTAAGACAATTTTATCATGATGTATCTATCTAAAGGCAGTTTTTGGCGAAAATTTGCACATTTTTTTTTATTATTTTTTCATTTTAAACCCCATTTATTTGGATTTCCAAATCTGTGTTTGTTTTAATTCTACGATAAATAGAAACCGAGATAAGTGATGTTTTATAAACCACTGTAGCTGAAAACGAAACAGGAAGTAGTTGAATGTTTTCCAACATTTTATCAAATATATACCTCTCTGAATTATAATTTATTTTAAAATATGCTCTATCAGAAAGCTACGCGTATTAAAAACGTTTTGATAAGTTTCTATGCCGAAAGAATTCGCACTTACGTCTGCTTTTGAACATTTATGTTTAAAAAGCATTTTTTTAGTATAAGATAAATGAAAACTTTAAATGAATTTTTTGAAAAACTTGGATTTTGTAAAAATGTTTATATGCAAGACATATTTTAAAAACCTATTAATATATTATTTTAAAATTTTCCATATATGATACCTTAAGTGTTCCAAAGGCAATGAATTAGGGATGTAACTTTGAACTGAGTAGTTTTTGTTTTAGAGCTGCTTAATATAATTTTGTGAACGAATTTTGTGAAATTTTCAATACAAAAATACTCGATTAGCTATAACTTTTTTGAAAATGCACATATTTCTTATATTCTATCATTCTCTTCACTATAGCTGTAAGTATATGATGTATTAAAATAATTGGAATATGTGCAAAATAATTTTTTGTAGTGTTTTGCTTTTTGTTACAGCTTTCACTATTTTTTACCTAAATTGGTACATTTTACAGAATCTCAATTGGCACAGAATTTCTTGAACAATATTTTTCAGTATTTGCATTCATATTGATCCAGAAAATGAACTAAAATAGCTAATTAGAGAGATTTTTCAAAAATTTGTCTCTGTAGGCAGACAGATACCTTGATACCCAAACAGAAAATAGCTGTTAATTATCCTTTTTAAAAGTTTACCAAGATAAAGAGAGGAAAAAAAAGATAAATATGTTTTATTTTATAATTTATTTAAGTATTACAATGTTTTTAACTACTGTAGAAAACAGTATATAAAAGGAAAATATCACATAACAATCATGGCAATAAACAGCCAGCAGGAATCTAAATACTAACTATTCTCATATTTTCACTGTTACAGGATTATGCGGAATCAATTATTTACAGGATCATCGAAAAATTAAAAAAAACATTTCATCAGTTGGAATTCATAAATCACTTTTCAGTCGAGGAGGAAAGTGGGTGGGTGAAATACGAAACGATTACGATTCGCGAATGCCATTTTACTTTTTGCTACTACACTCGGAGAACAACTTGCAGCAGCTATGATTTGTCGAACAGCTGCAGGAACAAAAGAAAACAAGCGTTCAAGGCCGCGCGCTCATTTGCCAGGCTGATCCAAAATGGGAAAACCGGGAAAACACGTGCGGGAAAATCATTCCCAAAACAGTGCAGTTTTTAGGGGCGAGTGAAACGGTCCGTGAAATTATCCCGTTTTACGACGAAACGTAATGACTCTTCGTTATTCCCGAAGCTCTATCAACACCTGCAGTGGAGCGAAAAGATTTCGAACAAATGTGTTCGATTTCGAACGTCGACTTGGCGCGTTAAAACTCGGTGGAATATGTGCTTTCTTTAGATATGCTATCGGAATGAAATTACATTCTATTTTTAGAGTACTGTCTGATATCAAAAAATATAGCAGAATTTACTTTTTGGGGGGGTGAGGCAACTAACTTTCATTAGGATAATGGCATTAGTCTAGTTTGTTAGAGAGATTTCTTATTGAATTTAAAAATTTGTTCAAAAATCTTCATTAAGGTGTGTGTGTGTGTTTTCAAAATTAGGCACTAACAGTCTATTAAAGTTTGTTCTTTTTTTTAATTCAGGAATACTTTTATTCGAAGAATTTTACAACAAAATCTTAAACATTTGCAGGCTAATAATTTTATAAAATAGCGTTCAAACCTGTAAAATATTTAGTACATAATCAATTCTAAACTGTCACTGCCAAACTAATCAATGCTATGTAACAAAGAGGAAGGGAAATGAAATTAGCAACTGATATTATAGTTTCGTTAAAGTATAAAATGATTATATTAAATGAATAATGTTTATAAAAAATTATGAATATAATATAAAGGTGTACAAAAAATGGATTGAATGATGTATCTTATCTAGAATATGACGTGTAAAAAAATGTATTATTTCAATGACGTAAAAAAGGAGAAGGACACATAAAGGTTTTTCTATATTAAGAACTTTTTTATAAATTAAATTTCTTAACTTTAAAGATTTTTCATAAGGATAATCAATAAGGATTAATAATTCATAAGGATTTTTCATTAAGGATAATCAAAGGTTGTCTTACTTCGAAATCGAAATGAAGCAACAAATTAACTTAAAAACAAAATAAAAGAGTGGATAATTTAAATGAAACTAGTCAAATTAAGCATCATATTATAGCTTACCCAAAGTACTCTTTTTGAGTAAGAAAAGCAAAATTGTTAAATTTGCAAATTATAAAGCAAAAATAATTGTAAAATATTGACAGCATTATCGTCAAATGAACAAATTTTGAAAAGAATATACAAAAAAAAATCATCCAGTCACGTTTAAAATCACGCATAAAGTCAGACTTTAAAAACGAAAATATATAATAGATATAAGATTCGATGTCTCTAAATTTAAATTGTATTATATACAATGTAATAACCTTGTATGTAATAAAATGTTGTTAAATGGGTAAATCTTTTTCCCATTTATTTTCTTTAAAAAATTACATATTTTATCAGATTGTTTATTAAATCTGTCGATTCTATTATTTTCATTTTAAAAAAAAAGGCAATCGAGTTTCGCTACAGTATTTATTCAGTAGTTAGTGTCAGTAGTAATAGTTAATTTCAGTAGTAGTTATCAAAAGAACAACTATGTTGTTCACTCATTCAATTCAAATTAAAATTTGATAAAAGATTTGATAGTTTTAATTTCCAAGCCGGGAATATTAATATATTTGCAAACGATTTTCATTATTATACTTGGAAATTTTTCATTATTTTTTTGTCTCGATAATTAAGTTTAATTAATACTAAAAGTTATGATGGCAACATTTTATCGAACCACAATATGATATAGCAGAACAATCATATGAATATGAAAGATTCAAAATCTTAAAAGTATTCATATTTAACTAAAATTAATATCCAAACATTTAACATTTAACAAAATTAATCTTTGATACTTTGTTAAAACTTTCTATAATACTGGTTTTCATACTGAAACAGTTTCTAAATCCCAAAAATAAAATACAGTTGAGTAACTTCCATCTTTTCATATTGCATGATTCATATAAATTCATCAAACAGGCAGTCAGGTTCAAGTCACGCAAGAAATTTACACGAATAGAAAGGATGTAAAGTGCCAAATTCAAACAATGCTTCTATCACCGTTATAAGAATAACATCAATTTCATAACCTAAACATTCAATACAGTATTTTTTTTTTTTTTAAGTAAGAATAGTGACAGAAAATGATGCACAACTGCTTAAAAGTCAACTTATAAGAACAACAAACATATATCTAAACAATTCCATTTGCAGCTGCCGGTAGGAAAAATTGCTAAAGTGTACGGAACATAACTTTTAGTCCAATAGAATTGTATTTTGACATGGAAAAAATACATGACAATAATTTTATTGGATTAAATTTTTGAATCGTGTCTCTTAAGTTTATGCCCACATATGTTATATGGTGTAATATAATGGAACTAGAGGCGTTATATCAAAACAGAAGGAAGAAAGAAAGAAAAATTGTGGTCATCAGAGTTCTATAAGTACCCCTTTCCCATCTGTATCATTAAAAATATACTTTTGTTCAAAAATATAGAATTCGTTCTTTTTTCTGGTCACCTAATATAGGGTAGTACTTATAAATATTTGCTGCAATTGTGTTATGGTTTCAATTCCAATAAATATTGCACTATTTTCAGAAAACTTTCTTAACATCCAATTTAACTGAAGGAAATGAAATTATCTACATTCTTCACTATACATGCAAACATTTTTCAAATAAAGCATTAGTTTAAAACATTAGCCTCATTCTTACAAAAATCATTCATCATTTCTTTACGGGAAAACAACTTTTAGCAAGGTCCCGATAATCGAGTCCTGTACTTAACTTAATTAGTTGTTCCATTACTCAAAAAATAGACTCTTGATATTACAAAGTTTCTAAGTTTGTGCATGTTTGTATGCGTGCACGTCTCTCTCTCTCTCTGTCTGTCTGTCTCTCTCTCTCTGTGTGTGTGTGTGTTTGTTTGTGTGTGTGTGTGTGTGTGTGTGTGCGTGTTTGTCTGTATGTCTCTCTCTGTGTGTGCGGGAGTGTTTGTCTGTATGTCTCTCTCTGTGTGTGCGTGTGTACGTGCGTGCGTCTCTCTCTGTGTGCGTGTGGGGGGGGAGCGATGAGGCAAAGACTTCTATCTGTTCACATCGCAATACAAGAATAAACTGCTCTTTAGTGGTTTCATTACGAGATTCGGGTAGGGATTTTGTTGACAAATGTCGATTTATTAACGAATCTTAGGTACCTTTGAAAATTCTTATGCCTTCGTTCGTGCCGTGGGAAAAAAAGGGGGGGGCCTTCGTTCGTGCCACGGGGGGATTTTTAAAGCGTATATGGATAATAATTTAAAAAATAAAAATTGGATTGGGATCAGAAAATAGGAAAATTTTTTAGAATGAAGTAGTATGGACGAATTTAAGATAAAAAAATAGAAGCTAATTACGAATTAAATATTGATTAATTTCTTTCATAACAATAATCAATCCGATAATCAATCAAAATTTTCTCCATGTTGCTTCAAAACGGGACCTTAATATAACTTAACTAAAATAAATTAAACCGAGAACTAAAACAATATGGTCAAGCAAAACTTTGCATTCAAATCAACATTGACTGCGGATGATAAAATGGCCATGTTTACGAAAAGAAAACACATAAAATTTTAAACTCACCATATCGTTCACAAATTTTAAAAATCAATAGCTCAGTAACTTCTTTAAACGGCCTCTAAAGGTATCGCCAAAAAAAGCATTCAAAACAATGCATAATTTATTTGGTCTACATTCATTTCACTGCATTTTTTGATTCTTGGTTAAATTATGAGGCATCCGTTTTTAATGCTTGACTATGATTTTTTTTTATAGAATTTCCGAAATTGATGGTGTATATATTCAAACAGAAATTTGATTTTCGTAATAATCGGTCCTCCATTAGTTTTAAAATACTTTTAAATCCATGCACTTTGTTTCTAAATTTAAATTCCGAATCAACCACGGCAAAATCTTATTATTCAGGAATCATAATGAATCTAAAAAAATACTGAGAAAAAAAACATTTGTTTCGAAAACGGGGGAATGCAATATTTTATAATCCCTTTGCATGGAAATATATATTTTTGGAAATGTATATTTTTAGAAATACGTATTTTTATAGACAAAAAGAAATAATACAGAAAAAAAAGAGCATTTTCTTATCAAATATGCCGTTCTTAGAAAATGTACAAGGTTTCTAAAGGTTAAAAAAAAATCTTTAAAAGAGGTTTTATATTTCTTTAAGTAACTATGAATTCATAAAAATATCCATTTTTACGAACACATAATTTTACAGGCATAAGAAAACATGCAAAAGAAGTGGCTTTTTAATTGAAAAAAAAAAAGCGAATCAAAATAAGACAAAATTGACTTAAAAAATGGGATAATCGCTCCGAAACTTTCTCACATACTCTCTACTTGTAATTATCTTAGATTATTAACTTATAAATTATACTTGTTGATTATTAACTTGTGAATTAATAACATACCTGTGAATTATTAATGGTACGCGAAAGGCGAATAATAGTTACGAAAGAACCTATTAGCGTACGATCTTTGTTAGTGCTTTAGCCTGATGGTAACGTCTCGACTTCGAAACCGGAGGGCTTCAGATTCGAGACACGATTCCACTTAAGAACCGTCGTGTAAGCAGCCTGGTGCACGTTAAATCCGTTGAAGTCAAACGTCTTACCGCTAGTGTGGTGTGAAAGTTTGGAGGGGGAGTCCCAGCTCAGGTGTCTTTCTCGTCATCTGGTCGCGATTCAAAATTGCGAGTTCCATCCCAAAATATCCCTAGTATTGCTTTAAAACGGGCTGTTAATATAGATAAACTAAACTTTGCTCAGCAGGACAGACCATTTGACATAAAGGTAGGAAATTCGACAAATATATACTTCGTAGGGTGAAAACATAAACTTCGGAGCAAAAAATTTTTAATTAAATTTCAATTAATTGAAAAATAAATCGAAATCTTGAACGCTTTACTTGGAATTATTCTCGAAAATATTATTGCATAAAATTAATTTTTGCGACATTTTAAAATGTTTAATACTTTCTTTTTATTGATATCAATTTAGTTACAGCGTAAATTTTACATTTGTACTTTTTTTACTAGCAATGAAAAATAGTTAATTATTTTTTTCTCATCACACACCGTATTAAGTATATTTTTATTTAGTAGCATACATGTCTTACATTTTACTTTTTTTTATCTAGTTTGCCTTTGCCTCTTCATACCATCAAAATCAATATTATATATATATAATCGTCCTCCATTGCTGGCAGAATTCAAAATATCCCCCCCCCCCCCCCCTCCCATCTGCGTCCTTATCGGATGCGAAATCTGAATTTCTGATTTTTCATCTAGTAAATGAGATAGGTTTTAATTTTTAAATTGACCGCACGGATGTGCAAATAACACTATACATAAATAAATAAATAGCAAAAAGCAGTAAACTGTGGTCTACAATTATTTTTTTATTTATGCCTCCATTCATTATAGCCTCCTTTCATGGAACACACTGAAAGTTATAGATAAAGTTGTTGTTATTGTTTATGGCAGTTGTCATAAACAAGTTCGCTGACAAAGTCAGCGATTTTAAACCGCGTTTTAGCGTCTCTTGTTTCAGTAGCGCCATCTAGGGCCAAGAGTACGTTTTAGTTACTCATGCGTCACAGCCCTTTTCATGGAGCGGATTTCATTCATACATTTCATTTACTCATCCACAGATCCCAATTTGTTTCACCCGAATCAGAGATCGATCACCTCTGATCCAGAGAGTCCAGTGGTAATGTCTCGACTTGGAGGACTTTGTGGCTACGACAGATTTATACGTACACCGACCAGCATGTACACGGAGAGTCTTCCGCCGACGGGGTTCAAACCCACAACCCATGGGATGCGAATCCAACATCCTGCCAATCAAACTATCCCGTCCTTTTGTTATAGATAATAATACAGCTTAGCATTGTTTATAATTATTATTTCGTGTCCGGCATTGCATTTTGTTCTGTTACAGGATCACTATTTGTTTCAATCCCATTATAGTAAATAATTTTGACCTGGGTATTCGTTGACTTTATTCATTGAGATCTCATTGTAAAGGAGTATAAATTCTAATGTTATTATATTTACATCTAAATAATAACAACGTGTGAAAATAATAATAATTCTTTCAATTTTTATTTCTTAACCACTCTGCCAATGTGCATGAAATTTTCTGTTACAACTTTCGTTACTTATACTGTGACAATGTGAGCCAATTAAGATGGTCTCATTTTTAGTGATGAATATAGAATAGAATAACAGCCAATCTATAGACTGACACATCTTATATGCTTAAAAATTACAGTAGCAATACTGGCGATAATATATTATAAAGCAGCATTATTTTCGATTCTGCACCAACCATACACCAAAACAGACGCCAGGCCACATGAAATTCGTCTACACTACAAACGTTCCAGCGGAATTTTTTTACGAACGCCTACCCAAATTCCACGCATCAGCCAGAGGGTGAGAGGCCGTCCGTCCGAATTCTCCCCCATGTCGGCGTTAATCAAGCATTCTAGTGGATAATCACAGACATTCCTGTGGGCCCAAATCCATTCTTAAGGCTGCTTACAATTTGAAAAGTTATATCCGAGACAATAAGTCCGTTGCCCGAGCAACGCCGGTGCGGGAAAGCTCATTTACTTTAATATCTCGCATGTCTTTTAATGGTCGCTTAGTGGCCTTCGCGGACATCCGGAATTTAACATTATTAAGCAACTTCCAACAAAGCCAACTAAAGAGGGACCAGGTAGCACTCGTGGTTCGGGATGCGTGCCATTTAAAGAGAGCCTTTAAGACCTCGGAATGGGAATGGCCTCTAAATAAGACTCCATTATTCTTAATTAACATACGGACAAAGTTTGGGGATTAGAGCTCGAGTGTAATGGAAAAGGACTTGTTTGGAAAAGTTTCTGCATTATAGAAACTGATTCTTTTCTACTGAAACGGTGTGATGAGTCTGAAGAGGGCTTTCGCGGTATTAGGCGGCCGATGGGACTGAGAGTGGAAACGGTGCATCACTTATTAAAAAAGGAGTCGTACATTTGAAGAGAGAAACATTTTAAAATATATTTTCAGGAATCTTAAAGCATTAAAAATATGCCATTGAGCACAAAAATTTAAATAAAGCCATAGATTAACGTATATATGGGTATACAAAATAACTAGCACAAAATATAAGACTAATGCCCCAGCTCCAGCCACAGACTGATTTTGCCAATTTTTATTTCATTTAAAAGCTCGTAATGCCTAAATATGCCCCTGATGACCGTCGGGGGCATATTTAGGGCAACCCTTTCTACCTTCCATTTTTTTAGAAATATTGCAAATTTAGACTTTGACAAAGCCTCCGGCTTAAATAGCTAAACCGATTAAATACGACACTTTGCAAACACAGCAAATCTATCAGAATGTTTTATGCTTATTCTACATGTATTATTTAAAACAACCCTTTCATTTCAGATACATTTCACATAAGTAGAATGTCATTAATAAAAAATGTTATTAATACAGTGGGAAAACGTATAGTCACCGAAGAAGACTAGATGCATCTAAAATAATTTTTTCCCGATTTCATATATGATATATGTCATTATCTTTAATCTTAAAAAAATTAATCAAACTTGTATCAGTATACTTTCAACTACTAAAAAATATATAAACAAAATATAATTCATCAATTAATGAAATCTCGTATAGTAACAGATTCATAAAGAATTTCCGAAGATTATTCTTTTAATTGAATTCAAAATTTATTAATAGTCATAATTGCTCCCCAGTAATTTGAAATGTAATGTAGTAATGGGTATCTTTCTCGTTTTATTTGTTAGAAATCTAATAACAATAAATGTTATTTTTTAAACGGCTGATATCTGTTCTCGTTATATTTTATAAAATCAAACATTTTTTTGGTAAATTTTTTAATTTTCCATGCATTAAAATGCTAATATTTAAGTGACCAAAAAAGGAGGGGGGGGGGGAGAATTTGTTCACTTCGTACTGAAGTATAAAATTAAATCCGTCATTACAAAGTATTTTCTGATTATATAAACGTATTTTTAAAAAAAAAAGATTATTACGGTTATAAACGACTTAACCTTGATCTTAGACTTTAGATGTGAAAATTATAATGTTAAAACATAAAGGTTAACAAAGGTTGGTGGAAATCAAAATATTTTCATTTCTTTTATTCGGAGAATATTAAATATTTAATTAATCCATAAAACCCTACCTGAATCCTTTCTTACACTTTAATATTTGTGAGTCAAATATGAAATATTAATAATTTAAAAAATGCCTGAAAAAATCACGAAATCACAAACTAAAGCAACTGTTGACAACTATCTGATGCACATGTCATAAGCGAGAAAATAAAAATATATTTACTATTAGAATTCGACGTAAATCCCAATGTAGATGAGCGTAATTTATAAATATATTCCAACAGAAAAAAAAAAAATTCAAGTGCAATTTTATTTTTATGGAAATTGAAAACTGCAGTTACATCATACGATTTTTAAATCTTTTAACTTCTTAATAAAATAAAACTGTACTAAATGATTTCTTTTTTTAAAAAGTCCCCGAAAAATAATATTTCCTATAACTACTGAAATTTTTTTAAGGACAAATGTAAAATCTAATTAAACATTGGAAGTGGGTATTTGGTACTTAAAAATAAAATTTATAATATTTTAATTCTATAGGAATAAAAATATTAAAAATAAAATTATCTTTCCCTTGCGTACAAACATAATTTTCAATTAATAAAAAATAACTACTTAATTAACGGTAAGAAAACTTCATCAAAAGATTCCTTATGCTTTAAGATATGTATTTTTAATTATTTTTTTTAATTATTCAGCTACCATATATTTTCATAACATACAACTATTAGTGAATTTTCATAGTACCAAATACAGATTAGAGAAATTTTTCATACGCAGGTAACAAATGTGAGGTGGAATTATTTGTTTCATGAGGCAAAATACACATGCACATAAATTAACCTTACGATTTAAAACACAAAGAAGAATTTAGGAGATTTTTTAGATGAATAAATTTTTAAAAATCAAAAAAAAAACTTTTTAACATTAATGAATTTAGATTTACCAGAACATGTATTCAGATACATTAAAGCAACTTCTGCTCTTAGAATTCAAAGGATTAATAATTATTAATTGGACCACAGATTTTTCAAACCACTTAGGAATTCAAGTACCAATAAGATCTTTTTTATACGGCACACAGCTAAAAAACTGAATACTCAAGGGCCAAAAAAAGTACAAATTCCATAATAAAATTGATACTACACCAAATAACAGCACAACGTCAACAACTTTTTCCCAAGATCTCACACATTAAGAAAGCAACAATTCCGTGCACCAGAAAGCACAATGTAGAAGGAGCATTGATCAGCCAAACGACACGTCCCATCAACTGCTTCAAAAACTGGATTATATCCAAGGAAACGTCTACTTTTATTGTAGGTGAGATTGGCACGGCGTAGTTTATTATGGACGCTTATAGGACAATCAATTCTAAGTGCCATACATCGTCAACAGATGAATGAACTCAACAAGCTACTAAAGATAAGATGGATATTAATATAAAGTGGGAAGAGAATGGCTTCTCATTCATTTTCGCCTCCAAGAACTATACAAAGAAAAAGATTCGACTGAGAGAATTTGATGAGACTCCACATTTCTGACAACCTTGATTCGGAGGAGCGAGGGGTTTAATTCCTTTTATATGGCAGTAAATACGATAGCTAAACAAGTAAAAATATTCTTTCTTCGACTTTCTGGAATATTTACATAATCAGTACGACATTTTTTTTTTTTTTTTGCTCCTTTTATGGCCTTCTTTACATTTCCTGAATGTTCAGCAAAATGGAATATTAAAGAAATTGAGACAGTAAACCTTTGAAGGTCACGACAATTCATAAACATGTCCCTCCATTTGCGACAATCGCATATAGTGACGCCATATAGCGCAGTTTGCATTTCATAATGCAAGAAAAAAAATTGAGTATGTATTTTGGACGTTTTCCTTTCAACCGACTGGGTCCAAAGTTTAATAAACATCTACGGACGCCTTCTTTTCCACCAAACATATTCAAAATTTAATACAAATCTACGGACGCATTTCGAACGCTTTCTTTTCCACAGACGGAACCCCAAATCTGACACCTATCTACAGATATCTTCCTTTCTATTTAAATTTAGCATAGATCTACATCTTGGGCATTCTGTCATAAGCCCAAAAGGTCATAAATTGAAGCTTTTTTAATTATCGCGTGTAAATATACGGGAATATTTAAACTAACGAATGTCTGTCTTATCAAATATGACAACATGATAAAATCTGAAATTTTGATGATAATTTGGCATAGTAAATTTCATTCGCATAGCTAATTGTTGCTTTTAAGTTATGGTATTTTAAAATATAAGGAGAGATAGAAAGACTTCTCTACAATGGTTTTCGTTCAAATTTTGACAGAAATCTACAAATTTAATGATAATATTACATATCAAATTTCATCATGGTAGCTCAATGCGAAGGGATGTTCACTGAAGGGATTGCAGTAAACATGCGAATGATTGAATGATCGTAAATTATTTAAAAGGTTAGGTGAAAAAATTGGGATAATGTGAAGTGTCGCTATTCCATCGGTGTGGTGTGGCGTGATAATGAGCAGCTGGCTTTAAAAGTAGGGGGAAGCAAATTGAAAATATAGTTTGGTATTTCTAGACACACATGCGATAGAACCGCAGTTATGATGTTCTGTCATGTATTAGTAAAGAATTGTGCAAAGTTATTAAAGCGAGAAATAATCAAAACCATCAGAAAAAGTTTATTTCTTGATAATAAAAGCACCCCAAGAAAGCTCAACTGAAATTTGAATCTGTTATAACATATGCCCTCCTCCTTCTTCGTTTTTATGTCGCGCACTTTTTATCAATTCACAGAAAACTGTGATAGCCAAGATGGCATTCTCAGTTTCAGAAGGCGAGGGTTCTATATTGGAAATTCGATTTCACCAAAAATTAACAATGTATGCGAATATGATGCATGTCAAATTCAGGTAGTCAAATGCCTTTCGCAGATGCGGTGTGAAAATTTGGGAGTGGGAGTACTCTAGATTTGGGAGTGGGCTCTAGTGTTTGACTACAGCTTGAATCCCCTAATTTGGTTTCAAATAGGAATGCTAATCAAATGAATTATCAACCAGTTTTAACCTAAGTTCTTAATTTAGCCAAATTTCGACTTGGGGGATAACAATTACTGCAGACAATGACTTTATTGTACAAAGCACACGTGTTTATGTTAGATTTAATTTAAAAATTACATTTTAACAAAAAATTTCGGAATTCTGTAGCAAGAATGGTCATCTGATATGGTCTCCAATCCTGCTTTCCAAATCCCACGACCGCATTAATATAAGAATAAATGCAAACCAAATGGACATTTCTATGGAACTAATCTGTGACTTACTTTGCCTTAAGGTGTACATACATGAAACTTCAAAACTCGTTCAAAATATGGTTTTTTTTTTTTTTTTTTTTTTTTTATTGTTCAATAATGTTCTCTGATCCTTTAGCTTTCAAACGATGCCAAGATGTTGTCAATATTCGAAATATTTCTCGAGTTATAATTATTTTTCTTGAAGTGCTTTCATTAAAAACTCTAGTTACGGTTTTTTTTAAACTCATTTTATGAAGAATGATATTTTTCCACTATGCTGCTTCATTCAAACAATCATAACTCAACAGAAATTAACCAAATACAGTTATTTATATATCAAAAGAATCTGCATGAAATAGCGGATGTTTTGTGCCTCAATCAAAGTTATATTTATAAAAATAAATTTTTAATAGCTATTTAAATGATAAAATTACAGAAAAAAATCTCGTTTTTTCTATTCATCGTTGATGAAAAAATTGTTAAAAAAAACTATATATTTTTATAACTTGATTGAGACAGACAACATGAAGACTAATGTTAAGAATAATTTCCAACTAGAATTGTGTGTCTGTACAGATTAGAATTTAAGATATCATGTTTCAAAAAATATGCAAATTAGCTCATTAAATGTTATTTAATTAATTAATAATTAGTCTAATATGGTTTATTCTCACTAAAATGAGTTTAAACATATATTAATGTCCTACTGTAAAAAAACTGAATTTTTAAAGTTAAAATTTAAAAAAAAAAATCTTCTAGTGTGTACGTACATCTTAACATATTTGAAAACTTATATTTAAGAACTGAAATTATATCAAATGTGTCAGTGTTTAGTAATAAAACACTAAACGTTTGAAGAAAACACAAAAAGGAAAAATCTAAAGAAAGTCAGTATTCATAAGAATATATATTTCATTCAAATTAATGTTAATTATTATTTTTAAAACTCATAATCCATATAATTTTATTACTCCAGATCTTTCCCTTATCTGTTCTTATCCAATGCGTCAAATTCATGGCCCACACTGAATACCTTTGCGGCTTATCAAACATATAATATTTAACAAGAATTTTAATTAAAATTTTATTTTTAATTTTTAAAATTTCTCATTACAAATAATTATTATTAATCAACCGCAACGTCGTCAACTGATTACTAATCGAATTAAAATATTCCTTGCCTCTGTAGCAACAATTTTGGGTGGAATGCCTTAATTTTATAAATATTTGAGCCAAGTTTGAAAACTCAAAAAAAAAATTGACATACAAATTTTTTCAATGTCCAAAAGCATTTATCAGTGCAAGTAATTATTTTCCTTTATTTTACACAAATAAGCTTCCTATTAAGCACAGATTCACTAACATTCACCTAAGATAACAGTGAGGAAAATCTCGCAAAAGAGAAGAGATGGTAACAAACAAGAGATCAAATTGTCAAGAAAAACTATTGAAATTAATGTTGCCCTTGTTCCTTTTATATTGCAATTTTGAAATGAATCCATGTTTCTATATATTTATACATATTTACAGACCGCATAAATTTAGATCTTGTGATTAGATCTTATATTTAACATTTTAGCTTCAAAATTTTGATTTATACAGTCATGCAAGATTATTTCAAAAAGCATTAAAAACTTGAATTATGAATATGAACTCGAATATATCTATACTTATATAAAGCTCAATGTGTGCGTGTGTTGGCGCTCTACAGGCCAGACCGTTTGATCTACAGCTACCAAATTTGGTACATGTGTACCTTGGAGGTCGGGAATGTGCACCTGGGGTCCCTTTTTTTTTAAATTTTTAATTAGAATTTCAATTATTAATTAAAAACTAACTTTCCCGCCAAAAAAATCTTCATTTTCCCCACCGCCAAATGAATAAAGCTTCAGTTTTTTTTGTTTTTTTTTCCAATCTAATGATGCTAGGCTTAAGATTTTTCGGTCAATTGTTTCAAACGATTCTGTTTATTTTCTTAATGTTTAATGCATTTAAAATTAAACATTGTTAATTAATCGATCTTTGAGATTCATTCTGAAGTAATTTTGAATTAAAATAAAACAGAATAAAGGAAATTAAAAATTTCTAATCTGCATAGCGTTACCCCAACTGGCGTAGAAAAATTCACGCATTTACGTTACCGTAAATGGCGTTGAAAATTCACGCATGCGCATTGTGTTCTGATTGTTGACACTTATTACCAACGGATGCGGACTGGATTTAAATTATTTTTAGGTTCGTTGTATGCTTTTGTAATTAAAATGTATTTATGTTAGTTATATATTTTTTGTATATGCTTATAGTTTTAAGTACATCGTTTTTTAAGTAGTTTTTTTAAAAACCTGTTTTCAACCTTTTATTTTAAACGATTCGTTTTATTTTCTTAGTGTTTGATGCATTTAAAATTAAACATTGTTAATTAATAGATCTTCTCATGATGAATCTGAGAAAATTTTGTTGACAAATTCTTGAGGTATTACATAAATTAAGAAAGATATTTTTTAGTGCCCATAAAGTTTAAATGTTCAGTGACTCTATTTTCAGAAATCAGATCATAAAAAAACGCTTTGTTTCAGTAAAAAATATTATTGTATTAATTGCAGATTCATGCTTTTCACTTTAATTTAAAGCATAAATTCTACGGAAGCTAACAGAAACTTAGAGAGATACATATTACGTTATGACTGAAGGCCTCTATAATATTATGAGTGAATTATATGACTATCAAAATTTGAAGTTTTAAAATATTTTGATGAAGAAGTTATTAAAGTAGGAATGGGATAAAATATTTAATTATTAAAATTTTAACGAACATTAAGATTGGTGAACCGGCTGGTCGACAAAGGCGGCTAGTTAAATAAATAAAAACGCGATAAATATATATATGTACAATAATATCAAATATACTGCTCTACGTCTGCTTGTGTAAATTCTAATTTCAAAATTTTAAGAGTCACTTTTTCATTTTTTTTTTTTTTAGTTTACTTAACTTGGCAGCTATTATGAAATTTGGAACTAACTCTAAAACGAACATTTTTCAGCAACAGAGCAATTTCCGACATACATTACAGAAGAAAAAGTTAAATTAATTATTGCATTATAAATAGTTTATTTTACAACGGCTTGGAATTGGTTCAATTTTGCATGACAAAATACACAATTTTAGACACTGTATGCAATAAAGAACCCAAAATATCTAAAGCGGCATTTAAATTAAGATTACAAAATTACATCAAATATTATGTTTACATACTTTGTTTATGGAAAGTTTATCAGAAAATTGTCTTAAAAAATCTGTTTAAATATTCCATGTTTTCAATATAATTTTATTTACATTGTTTCTCACCCCAATTCCCCCCTCGATTTTCCCAACACAGCCAAGCATTAAGGACCCCCACAAGTACACGGTTTGTAATATAGTTGTTTTCAAAAATATTGAAGGCTTTATTTTAAAGGTGATTAGAATCTCTCATCAGAAACATCATTGCGTTAAAGCTTTACGTTCTTGATTCGTCTACCTTTATTCTAAAATTTTCTATAAATTATATATATTTACATTAAAATATATACACAAAAAACAATGGATACTGTCGTAAAATGCGTCAAAGTAAAGCTAGTAATAATACTTCTTTAAATATATATATATATTGGAAAATTTATTAAAATTACACAGAAGAAATTACACGGAAATAAAAGTGATATCATTTTAAATTATGAGTATGTGGAAAAAGATAGCAAAAGCCATCATCCCTTATTTCTTAAAGCAGTCCAGTTAAGAGACGTCAAAAAACTTGAAAGCTTGCAAAGGATCACGAAATTTGGATTTATTGTCTTGAAATTTGGCTAACAAAACGGATATCACCAAAAAGTTTAGTTTTTAGTTTTAAAACTGTGTAACAAATAATTTTTGTGTAATAAATTCCGAAGTTATCGAAGGAAAACATTTACATTTCAATTAGTCTTTAATAAAAAAAAACACAATAAAAATTTTAGAAACCCAGTTTTCTCAGTGACCATCAATTTCCAAAAATATTTACGTGTGGAATTCGATAGTTTGGAGCCAGCGGTGTTAATTCCTTGTATAACAACTTTAATAATTTTTTTCACAATGTTGCAATTTATAGATATTTTGCCAGCCCATAAAAATTATGTTAAAAAAGTTCAATGCTACAGTCTTTCAAAAAAAATCACTATTGCATTAATAGGTGTTTGTTGCGCAATGAAATGAAACTGGCTCAATTCTGATATAGTTTAGGTAAACTGCAAACGTTTAAAAATAGTTTGCAATGGTGAATTCAAAATTCTTAAAATGGTAGTTGATTCCCTATTGTATAATGATTATTATTTGATGTGGTCGAATATTTTACTTTCAACCTTTAACTTTGTAAGTGCGGAATTTTTTGACAATTACAAAAAGACGCAAGATATTTACAGAATAAATATTTTACATATTTTTCGCAATTAGCAACTTGTTATTTCAAAGTTCAAATTAAAATATTCGAAAGTAATAAAATTATGCCCATTAAAATTTTTAAAAGAAATATACGGCAAAAAATAAAAATGTTTTTCGGCAGATGCACACTCGTTTTTAATAAACACTGAAATAATGTAATATTATCTAAATAAAATATTTGTTTAAATAAAAAAAAATGCGCACCACTTAAATGTAACTTCCTAGTAGAAGTTCAAAAGTTATTCTGTTATTTTGTAAATGTCACAAAAAAAGACAACAAAAGGAATTTTTTTAAGTATTCTTCCAAATCACAGGTACAGCTGTAAGAAAGGTTGGTGGTGCCCCCCCCCCCCCAGGAAAACAACTGCAGTGGTTATGACCGACATATCGTCCTGCAGGCGAAAAGAACCCGAAACCAGTCAGCAAGCGCCATTGCTCAGCAACTGTGTGCAGCAACGGGGCGACAAGTGTCGCGTTTTACTGTGTCCAGACGCCTTCACAAAGGTGGCTTATTCGCCCGCCGTCCTGAACGCTGCACCCCTTTGACAGTTTCCCACCGGCGGCACCGTTTCGAGTGGTGCAGGGAGCAAAAACCTGGACATCTCATCAATGGAGTCGTGTCCTCTTTACAGATGAGAGTCGTTTTAGTGCCACAAGCGATTTCCAACGCCAGTTGATTTGGAGAGAGGTCGGGACACGGTTTCATCCCAGTAACATCACGGAAAGAGACCGTTTCGGTGGTCCTGGAGTTGTCGTCTGGGGAGGCATTATGATGAACGGGCGGACTGAGCTCCACGTTTTCCACAGAGGTTCTGTAACTGGAGATCGCTATTGTCAGGAGGTGATCCTTCCCCATGTGCGTCTGTTCCGAGGTGCCATTGGATCAGACTTCGTTTTTATGGATGACAATGCACGGCCACACAGGACTCATGCTGTTGAGGAGCTCCTGGAAAGTGAAGATATCACTCGAATGGATTGGCCGGCGTGCTCCCCTGATTTAAATCCGATAGAACATGTGTAGGATGCTTTGGAAAGACGCCTTGCTGCACGATTACATCCTCCTGGGAACACCCGACAACTTAAACAGATGCTGATTGAGGAATGGGCACTCTTACCTCAAGAACTGTTGGACAATCTGGTGCTGAGTATGGGGAGACAGTGCGAAGCAACCATTGCAGTAAGGGGAGGGCATATCCCATACTAAGGAACATCTGCTTGCTGTTCTTCCTCTTGGACAGACAATCATGTGTAACAATACTATGAGTCCAATAAAGCCTTTTTTGTTTGATTCCATACTGTATTCATTGTATAGTGTATGCATTTCTGCGCAACTATGCTTTCGTCATTCTTTCAGAACAAAATGCTGTATCTCATATCTGAATTTCATGTCTCTCAGATGATTTCTCATAAAGTTATGGCAAAAAACATACCTGTTGCTTAAGTTTTGCACACCAGTGTATTATCAAGTTGATTTTACATGAGATTTACCTAATCCTTATTTATAAATAGACAACAAAATTTATTTTAGCAAAAGATAAAATATATAGAGAGAAAAAAAAGAAAAGACTGAAACCTCTAATGTTGAGAGTCAGGCATTACATATAAAAGAACATTGCATTACACAGTTCAAAAAGTTAAACTGCACTCAGCTTAAATGAAAGCAAGATTAAAACTGATTATGCAAAACAATATTATTGCAAAAGGATTTGTAAAATAGGACCTTATATCTGATTCGTTTTATTTTGCTGAAGCAAGATTAAAACTGATCATACAAAAAGATTTTATAGCAAAAGGATTTGTAAAATAGTACCTTATCTCTGATTCATTTTATTTTGCTTACTTCTATTCAACCAAGATATGGTCCAAATGAAAATCAGTTTGAGAATGAGTATGATGTTGTAAGACATATAATATAAATGTCTAAAGATTAGTGATAAAAAAAAATAGATTTCAATTTACTGTAGTATATCAAGGTAACTCAAATCAAACTAATACAATTATTAAAATCATAAAAATTCCATCAAACAGTCAGTTTTGGTCACAAAGCACAAATTCTATTTCTATTTATTCATCAGAGACCTTACTCAATCTTGAATTTATAAAACAGTACTGTCATAACTAAAAAATACCCAAATGAAAAACATATTTCAAAACAATTGTATTTATACATCACAATTTACACAAACCACATATATCAATCAAAAGTCTAATCCATAAATGCAATAGCAAGCCATATTTATGAATTTATAATAAGGTAGTCTGTTTTAGATTTAAATATATATATATATATATACACAAAGCATTTATTTAATGCATATAATATGACAAAAGCACAAGTATAACATTGGATGTACCCATTTATGGTTCAAGAAAAGAATATTATTTTTTCCATTCCATTATAAATATATTCTACAATTATAAATAATTTCCATTATAAATATATTCTACAATACATTTAAGTTCTGGGTGGTTTTTTTTTTTTTTTTTCCCTCCTTTTTAGTAACTATTTTCATCTTAACATGTGACTTGCAGCATTAGAAAAGTTGATATATGTTACTAACATGTTGAATTTTTTTAACTAAAATTCAACATTTAATTAACTCTGAACTATAAAAAGACTAAAAATAAGTAAATAACGAGTTATATGAAAATTTTAATTCAAGGACAAAAATATTTTTTGATAAAAATTTTAACATAACTTTAACAGTGTATTTTACAAGTTGAAATGTCATAGGACTATGTTTATAATTATGTGATATGCATTTGTGAATCTTCTTTAAATTGAATCAATAACTATTTACAAGATATTTGTTTTATACTAAAATTTATAACAAAATTGTCCAAAAGATCTATCATTAAGATTTACCATATTGTAGTTATTATTTAACCATTCTTCACCAATTCTTTTTTCTAATGAAAACAATTTTAATAGGTATTCAATATTAAATAGGTATTTAACAACATTACTGAATTAGTTAGAGATGGTGCTTTTTCGGCATTTAAATAAAGTTAATTTAACTGATTCATCCCTTATATATGAACTTTCCAAGCATTTTCACCCATTAATAAACATGTTTTTTACAATTAACCATAAAATAAACTTAATACTGAATGAGATAATATGTTAAAGCTTTTGCAGCTGAATTTTTAGTATATTAAACTAATAAAAGTTTAAAGATTAAATAATTCAGAAAATTTAAATTTATTATTATATTATCAGTTATGACTTTCCTACTTTACTTTTCATTAAAATCCTGTAAATATTTATGGTTAAATTATATACAATTAATCAAACTTAACAGTCTAATATATCAAGTCGACATTTAAAAAGTCAATTATAACTTTTTAAACATTTAACTTTTAATATCAATAATGGACATTATGTAAAAACTCTTATATATAAAAGGTTTTTTTTTCACTCCTCAGGCACATATAAACAAGCATTAAGTCATTTGATAATAATTTGTGCTCTATTTATTTTCAATCAACTGTCACCTTAAATTATCACTAATGTTCATGGCCCACCAATTGAAAAGAAAATAAAACATCGTGTAAAATTTAAATTTCTTTTAAGTAAGTACTTTCTTATACTGGAGGTTTTATTAATCATTGTTTTCTATGACTAATGTTAGATTCTTTGAAAATTTTGCATTATATATATATATATATATCCCTATTTTATTTACTCATTTGTATAATTTTTAATTGCTAAACTTAATTTATTTGCCTTTTAATTGCTAAAAAATGTATTATGTCATATCTTTATAAAGCATTTCCAATCAGATTATGAGCATTTTTTATAAACATTATATTATTTAATAAGCTTTTCCCTCCCTTATAAAATACTCATCTTGATAAAATCCAAATAAAATTATATATAATAAATTCTCTTCAATTATGTATTATACTACTTTTGATGATTATAAAATAGTATAATACATAAATATTTTTTCAGATAAGAATTTTTAATCCTCTTTAAAAGTAATGATGATTATTACAAAAATTCTTCCAACATATATTTTATTCATGTATGAAAAATATCATATATTACTGAGCAGCTTTTCAATAAAAAACCTAAAAAATGCCAATAATCACAATAAGGATTATTAATGTAAAGATCATATGTCTTTTTTTTAATTATATATATCTACTATAAAATTTAATCATTGCATTTAGAATATTTTACATAATTATAAAGGAATAATGTAAATTAAAATCATATTCTTAACCATCATATTCTGAATATATAAAAAAGCATAATCATGAAGCATAGTAATCATTAATACTTTAAAATGCAAATTAATTTTATAAAAATATTCAGTATTATATTTTTATTATTCAAATAAATAAAAATATATTATATTTTAATTCAAAAGAGCAATTTATCAAAGCTATAACCTAAAGTTTAAGTTATTCATATAACGAAACGCATACAAAAATTAAAAAAAAAATTCTACAAAGTATTTACAATAGCATAAAAAGTAAGCATAAATATTTAATTTATAAATACATCAATTACAAACCATCAAAATTATTCATTGAAAATATTTTAAATATTAAATTTATTTATTATCCATTGAATATTTTTCTCCTAAGTGTTAGAGTAGATTTTGTTTTTAATTCAAACACTAGGTTACAATTAATATATATTTAATATTAATATCATTAGTCTACATATATATGATAGTTTATGAAATTTTAAAAATAAATTACTTCATGATTGACTATTTTCCAATTTACATGAAGCACAATTATCACTATTCAAGTCACTATATAAACTGATATATTTAAAATATTGCACATTTCCATTAGCTCAAATTCTGCATCTCAAAAATCAAAATGAGCTGATTAAATCATGATTTTATGGTGGTTAGTTTAATTGTTTTCTGAAAACATCACATGGAAAAATGTCTCAACTATTTTAAAAGCATACATATATATGTTATGCAAAAAAAAGAAAGAAAAATTTAAAATCACAACTACTGTAATAAACATAGAAAATCTGAAAATCGTCTTTGGAAATGAACAAAAACTAAGTAGATGTATCTTAAATAATTCTAAAAGATACCATTTATTTTATTAATACAGAAAAAAGGTCACAAAATGACCTGCAGCTCAATTTTCTGCATATAAATTTATGTTTAAGAAAATGTTATTTTCAAAAATTATTTTAGCAAGTAAATTAAATCATTATTCTTTTTGTTTAGTTATTCTTATTTTAAAAAATCAGAATTCCATCACTTCATAATAAAACAATTTTCATAACTAAATATATTCGTTCTTAACTGCTGTTTTAAGAGACAATTGGGGAAAAAAAAAATTTATTACTATTTGAGCATATCATTTTCATTTTATAAAATTACACTTGTTGCACCTCAGTAACAGTTCAAATGAAGTAAGGTTTTAAAAGTAAAAATTTAATACAAACTTTAAATATATTTTAATAATAGTGAGAAAGAAAATATAGAAAACTCATGAAAAATTTATTAAAATAAAGGAGGATTAAATAAAATATTTAAAAAAGAATAAATTATTTATATATAAACCAAACAAAATAAATAATTTGATACAAAAATATAAATAAGATTCAATAATTAGCTTTTCTAATAATTTATTTAGATTTTATTCGTTTTCGGATATTCCCGAATTTTTTTGAAAAAGAATACAAATTAAAAATGAAAAACAAAGCATACATATATAATCTTTGTTAATGGTTTTAATTACCAGTTTCGAATTAAATTTTCTCTTTTATGACGATTTCCTATAATTCAAGACAATTTGTTTTTTCGAGGAACATCTCAAAGTTCATTTTTATTATTATTATTATTATTTAACTTACCAAAATTGAAGTCTGAGAAATTTTTTGCTTATAGATCTATACTAAATACAAAATTTAAAAATCGAATATCAAAATATATTTATGTAAACAAACGAAATGTCACGTTACCGGAGAAAACATATTTTAAAATTATTCTTCCATTAATACTTTCGATCAAAGAAAAAACACTACTTCCGCGTTGTTTGTAGAACAAAAATTCCTCTCCAGGCGTAAAAAATAAATGATGCAGTTTCAGTAAAAGAATCCAAAACAGATGCTTTTGTAAAATCCAAACAGGAACGGTTAATAACCTTTACTAGTTGCCGTTATTATAATGGTAAGGGGAGGGGAGACAACGGTAAAAGAGGAGACATTTGACAGATAAAAAAATTTTTCACCTTACCTCTTTTCTTTTTCGGCACGCTTAATCCAGGAAAAGGAGCCGCATTGCAAACGATAATGATCGTCAATAGGATCCAATGCATTTTTCAAGATGAAGGAACATATTTTAGAGCCATATTAAACTTTCGGCGCGACGATGCACCGCGAGCGGATCTCAAAAGCATGGACGACACTGTAACAGACTGCTACCCCTCAGTAGATTGCCTGGCCAAAATGGCGTCCACGGGATTGCACAGCGAACCGCTCCGTCCATTTTCATAATAGTTAGTCACTAAATCGGACTCATTTCTGCCGATGGGAAGTACCAGGCAGGTTTTTAGAACCGAGTCGAGTGTCAAACGTGTAAAAAAGGAAGAGCCATACACTACGGAAAGCAGATTAAAAAGCGGTGTTCCTAACCGTCGAACTACTCGCGAATCACTAGGACTAAAAGCGCGAGACTGTCTCTGACTCAACAGAGGTTAACGATTGAAATAGTCGGGGAAAACGGCGCTTGATCAAGTAAAAATTGACGATCAATAATTCAGCCTGTGAGCGCTACCTTTGCGAGAAATAGCTTTTTGGTTAGCGCGCCAAAATTGAGCTCGTTTAGTGCTAAGTAATTTCTCAGGTTAACGCTTTTGTTTTTCGACGGTGAATGGTTCGTTTCATCGCTTCTTAGATCTGTAGGCGATTATCCAAAAATTCAATTTTTTTCCCCCATCAAGTTTTTTTTTTTTTTTCTGATGTGATCAAAATTAATCTTTTAGTCATTAATATTTTTTTTAGTTGTGTCATAAGATTAGCTCATTGAATTAATTCATTGAACTTTTTCATGTTTTCACTTGAATTTTGTTCATGCTTTTTTTTATATACAATAATCTAATTTGATATGTACAGATTTAACTGTCGACAGAATTTTTTTATTTGATTTTTAATGTGTTATATCTCTTGAATGTTTCATACCTTCATATTAGTTTCGGTTTCCCTTTTTCTCTTCATTTTTTGTGTCTAAATTATCAAAGTATTTTTTTATTTCATAAATCCATACACTAAATAGATTATTCTAATATCTCATAAATACTTTTATATAAATAAAATTGAATATTAAATATTATTAGAAATTTATTAATGAAAGCAAATAGTTCAATATTAATTTTAAATGATTAGTAATATTTACATTATTGATAGAAGTAGGCTTGTAAGATTGTAAATTGATGGAATATAATAAAACTCTTATAGAAAAAAATTTTCATTTCATTACAATTTTATTTAATAAATATTGGAAATATTTGAAAGCAATAATAATTATTTCTTTTTGGGGCAATTTTGTATGGTCCAAACCACCATTATAATTAAAAATAAGGTATACTAAATCGTTCTTACACGTAATTTAAATCTACTGATGGAATCATTTCTATAAAAGGTGGGATAAGTACATAATCTAAAGATTATACAATGTAAAATGAGGAGAAAAGAAGATTGTAAATTTAGATGCCATATTCAGCTGAAAAATATTAAAAATAATTTTTGGAAGAAAATAAGAAAACAAAAATCTGTTAAAAAATAAATAAATAAGCCTAAAAGATTATATATTGCAAAAGGAAAGAGATAAAAAAATTATTATAAATTGAGAAGCCTGTTCAGTTGTAAAGTATTAAAAACATCTTCTAAAAGTTAAGCTCAAATTCACTGAACTTTTCCATCTTTTTTTACATGAATTTCGTCCGTGCTTCGAAATTAGTTTTGGAATTTTTTATAATTAGATGCAAAAAATTAGATGTAGTGCAATGTTGATTAATGTAAATAAAATATGATTTTATTCTTTAATTAATAGTTTTTTGTAGACATCTTAAACCATTTATAATTGAAAATTCTTCGAATCACTTTAATTCACAAAATCATTTCATCTTGAAAGAACTTTAAGCTTAATTTTAGCTGGCTTCTAAGCCCTAAAATTAAACACACTTGAAAAATATTATGTTTGGAAGATATTAATTATGGTGAAACGACTTTTCCGTTTTTAAAACTTTATTTCTTTTAAGGACTTGGCTTCCATTTTTTATAATTACGGTAATAAAAAAAATACTACTAATAATAAAACGCTTTTTTTTTTTTTAGAAAAAAGGATCGTAGTTATTTATAAAACAGTGGAAGCGAAAAAAGAAAAACTCGACTTAATGTTACCAAATTACAGAATTTTTTTGAGTTTATATAGTAAAATCTTGATAAAGATTTTTTTTTTTTTTTTGCAGCAAAGCAGAAACTCAATATAAAAGAAATCCGACCTCTTCACAAAATCATTGAATTAAAAAATGACTGAAATTATCTTCACTTCTTGTGTTTCTCTATAAATATTTTTAACTAATAATGCAAATGTTAAATATTTCTTGTAACATTAATAAATATTTCATATACCTTCTTAAAATGAAAGTAATTCTGATCCAAGATATACAAAAATTGTCTACAAGGTTTAAAAGCTTCTATTATTTTTTAAAAAACTTATAAAAGCAACTTCAGTTGCATGTTCATGTTCAGTATGAACTCTCCTAACTTCACGATGCATGATATTCACTGATTCTGCCTATATTTGGTTGAAAAGATTCGGCGATTGTCCCAAGGGAATTATTTGGGTGGAATCCTTGAAAAATTAAATTCATTAATATAATCAATTATAAAAGTACTCCATATTTTTAGATTCTCAATAATTCATTACATTACTGTTAAATGACTTTAAAAAAACTAAAATCTCAAAGGATTAAGGAAATAACTAGTATTTAATAATTAGAATTTTTATTTTCAAAAACAATAATTTTTTTTGTATTAACAATATTTTATAATTAATATAAACCTTTTCGAACTTTTATTTCAGTAAATGTATCCAATAATTCCTAAAATCTTGGAGGGTAGGAGAGTGGCAGTGCAATATATATGTTTGTAATGATAATACTTCAGGTGGAGAGAATGGCGTAGCAACCGGGGGAAGGGGGAGTTATAGAGGTACCGAGCTACAATCTTGCAGGGGCACCTTGAGGGCAAAACATTAGTGACTTCATATCCCTTTTTAACGTGAAATAAAATGAACGAAAAAATAATGGTTTCTACCAGACGTCATTATATTTTCTAAACACCTGGTAGCGACCATAGCATTAAAAAATTCATATTATGACCCGGACGTCACATACCCTCTTTACGCTACTGGTTCAAGACTTTGAACCCCTGTTATCTTTACGCCACTGATCTCTGACGCTTTCATCTGTGACGTTATTCGATCATGCGATTCATGTTTTGGACACTTTCAAATTTATTGGAAGCACCGGTTGACACATAAACACCATTCCTTAGCAATAATCCACTCAAACAAACTGAATCAAACCTTCACAGCAAGATGCTGTGAAGGTTTGAAGGTCCCTATATAACTTTGATCTTGCCCCACTGGGGAGAGGACACCTTGTAATTCAGGATAAGCTTCCAGCATGGTGGTTGGTTCTCGCCACCCTTGTGGGTATACGAAGAAATAGGGGTTAACTACCTCCCATAGATGACGGACGTACTTCCTTAGGGAAGGGTTGAGCCGTGGCCGGTGATGGTCCTTAGGACTCATCACAATTCCCGCCAATGTTGTTGTTGGGGCGGTCCAGTCATTCAAGTTTTTCCGTGCTCTCAGACGGGTCGGAGTAGTCATTCTATATCTTTGATCTTGATGTATTCCACAATGGCCCTTCGACCAGAAAAGTGTAAAACTTGAACGCAGCCTGAGGGGAAATAAAATATTTATTTACTAAAAAGATTACAATTATGGTCAAAACATGGACTTTAATCTTCATTTGGCAAAAATAGAATAATTATATTAATTAATAAATAATTCTACTCTGAAGTTAAGAGCTATAATTTTTTTTTAAAAAAAAAGAGCAGAAAACAGGCATTAACACGGGAATAAAATTAGATCGATCAACGGGCAAAAGATGTAGTACACTGTGCATAACATCAAGCAACAAAAGACTAATTATTAATTTAATATTAAGGAATTATAAAATTTATTTAAAAAAGAGCAGAAAACATGCATGAACACGGGAATAAAAATTAAATCGCTCAACAGGCAGAAGATGTAGTACACTGTACATAACATCAAACAACAAAAGACTATTATTTAAAATACAATCAATTAACTAAAATTAAGAAATTAAAGAGATAGAATGGAGAAAGGCAGCAAGAGCAACATAATGAAAACGCTACTGCTACTAGAAGGATAAAATAAATACCCATCAAAGAAGCAAGAATTTAAAAGTAGGGAGAAAAAACATACAAGTAACTGATACAAAGAAAGTCAATAATTAATCTAAGATTCCAAACATAGCTTAAAAACAAAAACAAAAAAAGAAGTTAATTTGATTAGAAAATTAAAGTCTCATACAAAAAAATATAATTTTTTTTAACAAACTAAGGTTTTTTTTTTCATAAAAAAGATATCCAACGACTTAAATAACAGATAAACATAAGGCAATTTTATCATATGAAGTCAATACTTGCCCTACTATCAAAATGTCAATATAATGTCTACATCCTAAAGACCATAGGTATTATAGATTTGTATACACACATATAATGATGTAACTTGTGATTTAATCAAATAATATGCAAATTTTAGAATGGATGTCTTAATAAGGCTTTTAAAAAAAGAAAACATTCATAATAGGTTTACTAAGTTTATCTCTTATGACAATATAACCGAGACCAACAAATAGGTAATAAAAAACAGAGAGCGAGAGTGATTTGTTTGTCTGAACCAAACTCATCATTGGTTTGACCATTTGTTGGACTGTTCGTTTGCATATACGAAAATGTGGTAGTTAAAAAACGTTGCGATTTAGAAATATAAAATTTGATTCACAGTTTTGACATCTAAAGTGTGATCAATAGGAAAATTTGAACCACATCTTCCAAAAGACTGACTGTCTATCGGTCTATATATTCGCATCATGTAAGCGCAATAACTCAACTTGTATACTTATGACTTGTTTAAATGAAATCTGGAATATGATCTTGTTACTAAAATCGCAGTTCAAATTTTAATTTGAATCGGACAAATAAAAGAGAGGTGTTCAAAACACACACTCGATTTTCTTTACTATACCTGAAAGTACAAAATTCTGTTGTGAGGGATTCAAAGATAATAAAAATATGAGCGCTCGTGGTATTCAAGGCCTTGTCCAAGTTCCGGAATTTTATGTTGGGGAAAGAGGGTGGCTTCTTTATTAGTTAGTAGGCGAGAAAGTTTCGGAGAGCCTATTCCAGATGCTTAAAAGCAGATGTAGTTATGGAAGAAGTCAAAAAACGAATACCATAAACAGACGGCATTTCACAGTCGCTATTAGGAAACCCGTAATTCTTTTAGATGTAATTTCTATATAAGAATAAAAAAAAATTTGTTTTTTTAATTATCACTTAATTGCAATTTTAATTGAAAATCAGTATCTAGGTCACCAAAAATAGAACAAACTGTATTTTACTAAATCGTTCTTTTTTCAGAAAATCTTTATTTAGTGCTTACTTAATTAAGAAAATAGAAATTTCTCCATCAAAACATAAAAATGATCAAATCCTCAAAAAATTTCACTCAGATAACTTAATAAATCTCCACATTTTACACATATCCAATCTAGAAAAAGACCGAACTGTATTCTGTATGTTAGTCTACTTGTAGCATATGGAAAGGCAAGTGCAATCACTCGAAAACAAAAAGATAAAAAATATTTGGCATGGTACAAAATTTAAATTTTGGTACCAAAAATATATTATTCAAATTTTAATTTCAGAAAAATCGTTCCGTCTGTCCATCCGCGTGCATATGAACACAAAAACTTATATGCTTAAAAATTGATATGCATTTTTTTATTATTATTATTGAAATCGTAGATTTGTATTAAATTTTGAACAAAATTCTCTAAGTAGTTGACTATCCATCGATCCATCTTCTTATGTATATCCGAACACAATTACTAAAAAAAATCGAAAAAAGTAATAGATAAATGAAATTTGGTGAGTATTCTTGTTCTATTTATTATAGAAATCAAATTTTCGTTGCAGTTAGTCACAGGAAAAATCCATAATCATACTAAATTTTATTTATTATACTAGGAGTCTAAATATAGAACACATGATATTATTTAAGTGTAGGTTTTCCAAAAAAAAGACCATAACATTTTTTAATGTATAATGACTTATAAAATGTAATACCTCATTAGTAACATAATTAGTAACAGACCACCTCCTCACTATAATCGCGATGTAAGAACATAATGGGGATGAGAATCTTCCAAATAGATAACTTGGACGCAGAGATCCCACAGAACGGATGCCTTGCTTTTTCTCCAGATATCACACCACTCGAATTTCTCTTGTGGGATCTTGAAGATAAGGACTGCAACATGAAATAGACTATACTAAAAAAATCAGATCGTAATTGAGTAAGAATGAACCCCAATATCAAATGGAATGAAGTTTATGAATCAACAGTCTACTGCAAGTAGAAATGTATTGGTCAGAATGGTAATAATCTTGATTATATGCAGTAGGAGGTAAATTTATATATTTTAAGTAGATTTTTTGTAATTGAAATATTAAATACACGTGAAGGAAACCTAAAGTTATAATCATTCAAACTGTGCATACATTTTTGTAATATTGGAGTCGACAGGTAAAAACACCGTTGATCCTTGTCGATAATGTATTATTGTTGCATGTTAAAGTTCTTGCATTTACATGTTGCATTGTTGCATTTACATGTAAAGTTCTAGAGAAATAAATTTTGTAAATATCATTCTTTTGAATTTAAAAAAAACCCGAAAGGAATTAACGAATTGTTCTATATATCACTTATTTTATAAAGAAAGCCATGAGGGAGATCACATAATCACATTATAAATGATGCACTAAATAACACAAACATTCATCTGCCATCTCATATTTTTCCTCTATATTTTTTTACTTACATTTAGCAAAAAAAAAAAAGAGAAGCACTTGCTTTGATTTTGGGTGTTATAACATAATAGGAAAAATAATGTTCGTATTAAAATGTCTTCAAATTTCTATGAAATAATCTAGCATTAAGGAAAGGGTGGAGTGTGAAAATGTGAACAATATCACGGAAATACAAGTTAAGGAATCATCCCTTAAGTGTGCTGCTTACAGTAACTTTTTGTTCATATCTGAAAAAGAAAACATTTCGACACTTGCCTTGCGACTTATTCATCATTTATTACTGTTTGGCAGCTGTCCAATCTTACTTTTAGTTTTTTGTTCCCTTCCTCTGCCAAATCAAATCAAAACTAGATATTTTAACAAAGGAAATAGATATTTACTAAACTATTATTCGATTAGACTTAATTTCTTTCAGAGTTATTCTTTTTCTTTTGCATTAACGCATTCGTCCTTTTTAATTCCTCGCATACGTAGTATGGAAAAAACACAGTAATTGTCACAAAAAAAAATTAGAACTCGAGATTTTGAAAAATCTCCCTGTTATAGGCCACCCTGATTTAAAAAAACACATTTTAGGAAAATGTCCGTCTCTATGTCTGTGACAAAGAGAGCTCATAAACGCTTGAAACTACACAAGTGAAATTTGGTATGCGGTCTTTATATCGATTTTTACCTGTTCGAATATAAGGTAGCGCAACAATCACAAAATGAAGAGATCTAGATGGATGAAATTCAGTATACAGAAATAGCATCTGTAGTCTAGACAGCTATCGAATTTTGAGCCAAGTCTAACTAGTGGAATCTTGTCTGTCGATCTATACATTAAGAAACAGATAAACACAATAACTAAAACACTGTATTATTTAAATACATCGAGTTTTGTGTGGGATATTGTGATTACAAGTGTAGTTTTGGGTTATATTTTTGTTTCAATCAGTTTTGAAAAAGGCATCTAAAATACAAATTCGATTTTCGGATATTATTAAATGCTCGTGAGGGACTAATCGCCAAATAATACACCAAAGATAACACGATAGATTCAGTAAAAAGACTAAATTCACGCCAAAATTCAATATTTCGTAATTACTATACGCCCGCTAGTTGAAGGAAATTGCTGTGCCCTAGATCATTTTTTACTTTTTGATATCCGTAAACATAAAAAGAAAAGCATTGTAACCGTCAAAATATTAAAACTCCAGATTATTCCGAATCTCGACATTCCAAAACTCGTCGAGTCCGAAAAACAATTTTTAGAAATTAAGTCTATGTGTCTATGAGTATGATTAATAAAAAACACATAGAGCTAGCTAAATGATGTTTAACGTATGGTTTAACATAAAATGTGTATATTTCCAACAAATTTTGTACGAAATCCATTCAGAAAAAGTATGTATGTCTGTCAAGTAAAGACATTAACTTTAAACCCTTAACTTTGATGATAACCACAAAACCTAAAGAAAGCAAAATTGCTGAAATATGATACTCATTTTTACCATCTAAAATATAGATCCGTATCAAATTTAAACCAAATCCGTCAAGGAGATGATCATATGTCGGTCTGTATTTTATATATATGTATGTAAATACGACTCCTCATAAACGTAATGGCTTATATAAATGAAATATTGCGCACAGTTTTACTACATAAAGTATAGATAAGAATCAAAATTTGAACCGAATTTATCAAAAAGTTGACAGTCTGTCAGTCTGTACTTCCGCTTGCATATAAATGTGATAACTCTGTAATGCAACGACTTAAATAACTGAAATTTGTTTTATGATCTTTTTACTTAGAACCTTTGTATCTAGTTATGTTTTAATAGGTCAAAGAAAGGCACCTTAAATGTATTTGTGATAATTTATTATATTACAAGGCATAAAATTACCAACAGCAAAAAAAAAAAAAAAAAAAAAAGCTGAATACTCGCGACATTTATGAATACTTGTTTGAGGTCTATAAGTTTTATGCAAGGGAAGGAGAAAATGTTAGTTATATTAATGTGTCCTTTTAAAGCAACACTAGGACTATTTTGGGACGGACCTCGTAATTTTGAACCGCGGTTGGATGACGAGGACGACCCCTGAGCCAACTCCCCCCCTCTCCACACCGCACCACACCAGCTGGGGGACGTTTAGGCTCGGACAGATTTAACATGCACCACACCCGCTTACACGACGGTTCTTAGGTGGAATCAGGTCACGACCTTATCACCAGGCTACAACGGCCCACAAGGTGAGGGGGATAGCACCGTTCTTAGGAAGAATGCGAAAAAATTTGGAATGATCACTTCCACTGGTTCTATCATAAAATTAATAATTATCAATTTATCTTTTTTAGGTTGTTTACATGTCTATTTTATATACCACTGATTCAGCATTAGCTTTCACTGTGTATAAACAGGCAAAGGAGATTATTTTAAAAAATTGAAAATTTACAATTGCTTGCAAAGTGTATCCGTCCTACAAGATGACCTTGTACCTTGGATCTTGCTGTTGTTTATGTTTTTATTTTATCTGTTTCGTTCATATTCCATAAGCAAAGCAAGGCAAAATGGGCATTTCAATTCGATATTTTAAAAAACTAGAATATTCACAGGATTGAGATCTGTTGCCTTTGACAATAAAAGTCTTGTGTGTTGTCATTAATAATCTTAACCATTATTTTTACTAGCTGTCTCTTTTTTTCTTCGGTGTACTTGACAAAACAAATTTTTATTACTGATCACTGAAAATTTATAAGCCAAAATCCGATTTTTTTTTTTCCTCCAATGCATAATTAATCCTTAACACTTGGTTTATATACTTTACTAAACACAGATTTTCTTTTATAAGAAAGTATTTTATTTTAATTTTACCAAACATTCATATTTGAATTCTTCCGTCCTGAACATTATACTTTCTCGTATACGTAATATGGAAGTATTGTAGTCGTAAAAAAATTCGAACTCGAGATATTTACGAATCTCAATGGTGTAGACCTCCCTGAGTTCTAAAAACACATTTTAGGAAAATGTCCATCTGTCTGTTTTTCTGTGGCAGAAATGGAGGCAAGGATAACTCAAAAAAGGATTTGAACTAGATTGATGAAATTTAGTATACAATCTTATCAAAGTTATGAATTTCTATCAAATTTTGAGCACAACCCGTTCAGAGGAAGCCTGCCTGTTTTGTTCTAATATAAGTTAAACGATAACTGCACAACAAAGAGATCTAAATAAATAAAATTAGTTACACAGGTTTAACATCTATTATGTAGAGACTTATGAAATTTTAAACTAAATCCAACCAGGAGTTGACCGTCTGTCAGTCGTGCTTTCAGAAAACATGTTGCTATAACTTGAAAACATAATAAATATATCAAATTTAGTGTTTAAATTTTTAACTACAAATGTAGTTTTGTGTTAAATTTTTGTTTCGATCGGTTGTTAAAAACGTATCTAAAATGTAAATTCGATTTTCAGATACTATTTACTGGATACCAGAGATTAATCTCCAAGGGTGGCATAATAGATTCAGTAAAAATTCACATGAAAAAATATTTCGTAACTATTGTATTTTATTGCCATGCAAGACGTTCTCTGAGATAACAAACACTTTTATTAAAAAGCATGCGAGAAAGTTTCGGGGAGACAACTCCCAAATGTAAAAAGTCAAAGATTGTTGAACGAATGGTGTAAATACAATATTAAATACAATAATGGTGTAAATACAATTACACAACTCTTTAATTGAAATTTTATGTTTTTCTTTTAATTCACTCGAACCCATTTGCTTCTTTTATTGCCTTAGAATTAATATTTTCACGTTCATCCTTCTCTCTTGGTCCTATCATGGTATTATAACCTGAAAATGACTTCGTTAACATCATATAGTTCGAATCAGTGATACATGGTACAGGTTGTGTTTGAGCTCCACAATACAAGAGGTGAAAATTTACAGTTTTAACCCATGGTGATTTTTACAGGCTGTATTCGAACTTACGAACAACATATAAGTTTACTTATCAAATTATACCGCACAAGTTGAATTTAGAGGAAATTCTCAAACTATTCTTGAAGCTTTAAATAAATAATTCTTCCGAAATTATATTTTTTAAATTCATGGTGGTACTCATAAACAAAATCTGAATAATGAACAACAAAGGGCTTTTTTTTTTTCTAAGTTCTTGTGAGCATTGCTTGAAATAGTTAAACTGTTTATTAGCTAGGGGTGGTCCCTACTGAAATAAGGTCTAACCTTCAATAAAATATTCATGGTCGTCTAATTGTACATTATATGCTTCGGCGGTGGAAATGTAAGGACTCCAATTTAAATTTCACTGCAAAATCTATATTGTAGTAAAAAAGATAGTTTTAGTTAGTTAAAAAGAATTAGCGTAATTTTTCAAATTTTAAATTCCAAATCCATTGTGGATCCTGCATTTTCTTCTTGTAACATTGAGAAAAATTTGCTTTCTGGAAATAATATTAATTTTTGATATAATGATTTTAATGATATAATTCTGGTTCTTACATAAAAAATTTAAATACTTTTTTTAGATAAAACCTTTGAATATTTATTCAATGTAATTTTTTTCCAATTCTCCACCTTTGTTGATTAGCTAGTTAGCAATAAATATGAACTGCGGTTAATTCAATTATATCTCGCTTGCATGTTTTGATCATGATTCTCCAAACTAAACCGTTTCAAGCACGAAATCAGACTTTAAAGCCCCTTTTCATAATCTTATACCATCTCTGTTTATTGTATACATGAACTTTCCTACTGGAATCGAGTCCTGTGAATCTTATGCGTCTAAGTAATTTTCTTTTCAAATTAACACTCTTGGAAGATTGGAACTTTTTCTACGTGCAATCTTCTATATTAATTTTTCTTATTCATGTATGCAAGCTCCGCAAATGATAAATAAACTGAATCGTTCTTCCTTACATTTCAAAAATTGAAAAAACAAATCACTTGATTAAATGTATGACAAAACAATGAAAACAACTTGAATTTTATTGCAATAATAAAAATATCACTGAAAATTATATTTACAAATTTTTAAACAATTTTCAAAATTCAGACGTTAATTCAAGTTAATATTATTACATTTTTTTTCAATTTAAAAATGGTTAAAAAATTAATTTTTATACAATAATATTTATGAGAGTTCTAGAGAAAAAACAACAAAATTTCGCTTGCTCTTTCATTATTTAAAAACCGTATTTAAATTCCAAAACATTCCCTCCGAGGTGCACATTCTTATTCTTAAAAGTATATTTGTGTAAAATTTGTTTTCCCTGGATCAAACGGTTTTTATTACTAGTAGAAGAAAAATAAGTAGAGATAGCATCATTATGATACAATTCATTAATTAATCTAAACACATACTTCTTAGCACAATGCCAGCTCGAATTTGAGGAATCCATAAAAGAAATTTGATTTACCCAAAAATTCGAGTTAAAGAAAATAGATGTAAAAATGCATACAACAAGAAAAAATGGCAATAAATATTTGTTTTTCGCAGTTTAAATATATACTATATAATTAATGCTTAATATTAGTTAAGTAAAACTAATGATAAGTTGAAAAAACAATGATTGGAAAAGGAATTGTAGAAATTTAATAATTTAAGATGTAAAACAGTATGTAAGAGTTCGAACGCAATATTTGTAAGAGAGAACTTTTAACTAATCTGGCAATTTCTTATTAAACAGTAATATTTTCTTATCAGAATTTTATATTGCTTTTTTATTAAATAATTTTTTTAGCTGTAATGCTAATATTCCCGAGTGATTAAAGGGTCTTAAAACATTATTCGTTTCCCAACAGTGAAAGCACAACGCACGAATGTAATTAAATAATGAATAAAATTGAAAAAAAAAACTCATTTTACTTTTGACATCCAAAATAACTTTGAATTACAGACAATGTTTTGTCATTATGTTGCAGAGAAAAAAAATAGACCACAGTTAACTTAAATATGACCGAATTATCCAAATGGAATGAATTTTCTGAATTATCCAATTTATTGAATGAACAGAATAATTAATTTTTAGAATTTAATTAATTATTAGAATTAAAGCTTAAGAATTTAAAATCTTGATCTGCAATGACAATAATTAAATTATCTACCAGTAACAAAAAGAAATGTGCGTGTGTGTGTTGGCACGGCTCAGAGCAGACCGTTTCACTATAGTTACCAAATTTGGCACAGATATACTTTGGAAAATGAAAATATGCACATCGGAGGGAAAATTTTAAAATTTCAATTAAACTTTTAATTAATTTAAAATTGAACCAGATTTGGATGCTTTGCAGCAATAACTTCTGAATATATGATTGTGCAAAGTAAAGTTATATACATCATTTTAAAATTCAGAAAATTGTCTTTTTTAAGAATATCAATTTAGTTGTACAATAAAAAAAAAATCCTGATTAAATAGTAGGTGCATAAGATCTATATATGCAATGATATCAGGTTTGAATCGGCAACATTCCGAACCTAAAGCCGAAACTCTGCTACAATGTCACCGCGACCTCTGTTGAGAGTAATTTGAATAGATGGATTTTTTTTAAACTGTACGGTAATTCAAAAGGAAAAAAAAAAGAAAGAAAAGGCACATTAAATATGTGTCTTAGATAAAAACCGAAGTAAATAAATGAATATAAACGAATACATTAAAAGGAACTAAATGATGGTTAAATAAAAAATTTTAAAGAAAAAAAAATGACTAGTCAAAATGAAAATTGAGTAAGCAGTTTTTTTTTTAATTGAAGTACAAAAAAATGTGTCTGAAAAATATGAGAATTGTTGATTTTTCTATCTAAAAAGAAATTTTCCATTTTTTTAAAAAATACCCGTTTATTTCTTTTTTTTTAATTTAAAAAATAAATTCAAAGAAACAGTTAACTATTATTTTCTTAAGTAAAACTATTACCAACTTTACATTTTTCGGCATCACAACTCTTCTTTGATGTCTGAGCATTTTAAAAATAAGCGCTTCCCTATTAAAGAAAAGTATTAAAATACCGAAATTAAATTTGTCGTTACTAGGCTTCTCTTTTGAAGTTTCTAATGCAAAATAGCTTAAACTTAATGTTTCAGATGATTTCACGTGCTAATGATAGATCACCTGATGGTTTTTATAACGGCGAACGCACAAAATTATTTATGAAATTTTGAGCTTAAGTATTTAAGTCAAAACTGTTTGAAAAAATTTGCAATCTTTTATTTTAGATTATTTAAAATGTCTGAGAAGAATTGAAGTCATAAAATTAGATTTGAAAATATAGAGGGAAGGGGGGCTATATCAACATTACGGTTAATTTTGTGTTTAGTTTTGATATACAGGGTTAGCAAGAAATAAGTTACCCACTTCAGAGAGCTCTAAAATGCATTCTATTGATACAAATGATAAAAAAAATTTGAACTACAAATTATTGAGATGATGCGCTTTACATTTATTAAATAAAAAATTAGTACAAAAATTCATCGTTAGGTGGCGTTGTAATACACATAAAACCATTTAATATGGTTTATAATTGTTAAGTAAAGTAAAATTAAAATTGCTCAATATGTCCTCCTTCCTTTTCAACAATATGCTCTAATCGGAAAACCATATTTTCTGTAGATGACCGGAGTGAGTTTGCAGGAATATTAAGAATATGGCGTCAAATGTTGTCCTTCAGATCTAGTAGATATGAGGGCCTTTGATGGTAGATATTGTCCTTCAAATATAACGAACCCACAACCAAAAGTCGCAAAGGGTCATGTCCGGCGAGCGAGGAGGCCAGGTATTGGGAAATGTCGGCTGATAACTCGTACTTCTATGGAATGCTGTATTAACAATCGCTTTACACGACCATCAATATGAGGTGGTGCACCATCCTGCATGAAAATGGTGTCTTGAAAGCACTACGCTGCAGAAGAATTGGGATTACAAAATCCCTCAGCATATCATAGTACCGTTTCCTGTGACGGAACAGGTTTGTATTCCATTTCTAGTTATCTCTTCAAAGATATACGGTCCAATGATAAAGGTAGTTGTAAACCCACACCATACTGTCACTTTTTCAGGAAGCAAGGGTTGTTCCTGGATAAAGTGAGGGTTTTCCTCTGCCCAAATTCGACAGTTGTGGGCGTTAACTTACCATTGAGGCGAAAGGGGCCTCATCACTCCACAGAATGGTCCATGGTCAAGTTGTATCAACCACCATTCGAGCAAGGAACTGAAGTGTAAAAGCTTTACGAACCTCTAAGTCCCCGACCTGCAACGGGTACACAGACCTGATTTTGTATGGATAAAAATGCAAAATCTACCGTACGATTTTACGTACAGTTGAATACGGTACATCCAGGACACGGGAAACAACTAGCAAACTCACACTATTATGCGGCGACTAACTGCTAGCTTCAACTAGCGCGGTCGTAACATTTTCGATGCTGGAAGGCAGAATTTATTTTCGTCCTCTACCTGGAAGAATGTCAAATTGCCCAGTTTTTTCAAATTTCTGCATCATCTTGCGTAAGACACCTGGAGACATTAGACCTCTCTTATCTACTTCATATGACGAAATTACTTTAGAGCTGCAACCGAATTTTGTTGGTTCTGGTCGAACAATTTCACCAGTAGCGCTTTTTCTTGTAACGCAGGCATGACGAATAGAGAAAAAATTAATGTTCGTGCAGGATCCGCCTTCTTTTTATCCAAAGAAAAATGGTAATAGACATGCTCTGTAACGCAAATTATGTTTCACATTATCAATGTATGCAAATAAATGCCATTTGTGTTACAGCACCATCTATTGGTAAATTTTTGTACTACATTTTTTAATTAATAAATATGAAGCGAATCATCTGAATAATCTGTAGTTCAAATTTTATCGTATTTTGACCAATTAGAAAGCATTTTAGAGCCCTCTAAAGTGAGTAACTTATTTCTTGTTAACCCTGTATTATAGAGGTAAAGGAATTTACGCTTTGAGTATTTTTTTGTTGTCCGATACGGTCATAGGTTTGATACAAATCTATAATTATATTGTAATAGCCACAATTTAAATTTCACTTAGTTCACTGCATCTTTTAATTTTATACAAATGGGACATACGAGGATGGGATTAATCGGCCTGACATAGAAGTGGTGCTTCCAGAACTATTTTAACTAAAGCAATTCAAAATGCCATCTTTGTTAAAATTTCTTGCGTATTTTAAATGATTTGTGTTCGGTTGTTTTTATACTGTGCTGTTTTAAAGTTTTTTTCCTTTTGCTTTTAGTCGAATACGGAGAAAACTGAAGTGCAAGCTTTTATAAAAGGTGTCTCTCCAAGACGGATATTAAAAGTGAGCTAGATACTACACTATGGAAACTGCTTCTTCATTTACAACTGTTAAAATTTGGGTTGCAGTCTTTAAACGTGGTTGTACTAGCGCTCTGGATGCGGAACGTTCTGGAAGACCAAAAACAGCCACAGCAGATGAAACTGTAAAAAAAGTTCACAAAAATGTTATGAATGATCGCCGATTGAAATTGACAGAGGTTGTTGTGACTGTTGGTTTATGCAACGGACGAGTGTATCATATTTTAATCAATATTTTGGGTATGAGAATCAATATTTTGGGTATTTTGGTATGTCAGGGAAATGGGTGCTGCGTTTTCTGACCTTGGATCAAAAATTGCAGTGCATGACGATATCGGAATAATATTTGGAGCTGTACAATTCAAACCAAAATGATTTTTTTTGCGGAGTTTCGTTACTATGGATGAGGCATCGACCAATCACTGTTCTCCAGAGACCATTCAGCAATCGAAACAGTGGACAGCAAAGGACGAATCAGCACCAAAAAAGCAAAAAGGGCGCCGTCTGCTGGAATAGTTATGGCAATAGTTTCTTAGGACACTAAGGGAATTTTATTATTCGATTATATAGAAAATGCAAGACCATCATTGCTTAATATTAAGCTAATCTTTTGGATAAATTGCATTCTAAAATTAAAGAAAAAAAGACCAGGTTTGATCAAGAAGAAATTCCTGTTTCACCAAGACAACGCTGTTGATACTTCAATAAAGTTATATTATAAAGGACACATGCGTTTGAATTAGGTAAACGTGACAAAATTTGACAAACCTTTTAATAAAGAGATTCGAAATATATTTAATTTAAATAACAATTACAGGAATTGCCACCAGAGGGCGTATTACGGATTATGACAAGAATTCGACATCGCTATATTGTAAAATGGGTTCATGAAGAAAATTATCGAATGCTATTTATTGATCGAGATCTCCTCAAAGCTTTTGATGCCAAATCGTTATCTTAGTTTTTTTAAAAAAAATATTCTTCTTGTAAACTACACAGATATTAAACAGAATCCTTCTTCTCTAGTTTTCAATAATGAAAGAAAATTGCATAATTATGTATTGGATGGAACAAAGCAAATGTTTCGAATTTCAGGACAATAACTGAATTGTTGGGAACTAGGCAAAAATATAATTTTACAAAAATACCGAATTCAGGAAAAATTTGCACAATTATTAAATTGGTATCATTCGGAAAATAATCTTTTAGATTTTGAAGCAGTGTAAAATTTATTTTTATGCAATAAAGATCTCGGAATTTATAGTTAAAAACAACAAAATTCAGAATAATTTTTAATTAATTAAAACCCTAATTAAAATTTTTAAAAAACGTTACGAACTTCGCAATTTTATATTAAGTATACATGTGCCTAACTTCGTATTTTTAGATCAAACGTTCTAACCGTAGAACGCCAACACATATCCATTCATCTTTATTATTAGTATAGCTGGAAATGGTGAGCAAACTCTCTTTTAAGTTTGATTTTAATAAAGTTTCTAAAATCTTTTTGTACCTACAATTATGATTTAAATCATGACAATTATGATTTACATCATGGCAATTATGATTTACATCACAAGCAGACAATGATGAAACATTTTAGTACCTCGATTACTTTTTTGTATACATAGTTCAAAGAAAACATTATCGTCAAAAAATTCGATCTCCAGATTTTGACGAGACTCCAAGTTTTAGACCTCCCTGAATTCGGAAAATCACATTTTTGAAAAATGTCCCTTTGAGTTAGATGAATGAAATTTGATATACAGTCTTTATACTAGATTTGTAGGTTTCTATCAAATTCTAAACAAAATCTGTTCAAATGAAGCATGTCCGTCCAGCTGTTAGAATAGAAATGAACATGATGGTACCAAACAAAGAACGCAAGATGAATAAAATTCGGTACACAGATTTGACATGTAGAATGTAGAAACTTTTGAAAGTTTGAACCAAATCCAACAAGGGATTGATCATCTGTCGGTCAATATTCAGTAACTTTGTGACTTCAAGTATATTTTATGTCAAATTTTAGTTTCAATCGGTTGAGTAAAACGCGTCTAAAACACAAATTCGACTCTCGGATACTATTAACCGCATGTCAGGGATAATTCGCCAAAAAAATCGCCAAGAATATCCCGAAAAATTCAGTAAAAATGCAAATTCATGCCAAAAGTTAATATTTTGTTACTATTGTAGCCAATGCCATACAAGGCGTTCTCTGCGATAACACCTTTATTTAAGTATATACGAGAAAGTTTTCGGGAGACTAACCCGCTGTTTTTAAGCAGTTTCAGAAAAACAGTATCTGAGGAAAATATTTGCTCTTTAATCACTTTATAATTAAAATTCAAACTTTTTAATGAAGTGACAGAAAATTATGGAGATGCGTTGCAGTATGAACATCCCTAAATAATACCAATAACATAGCTATCAAATTTGAAGTTTAAGAAATTCTTTGCTAAAAAAGCCATTATGAGTAAGTTATATAAATTATTTAATTTTGCAAGCATTAATTCCTCGGTCCAGTTATTCACCATAGGTAACTATTACACAATAATACATCTATGAATTCAATTCAATCAATTTATGAATATTACCATCTTACTTTATAAAGTATTTAAGAATATTCAATATAATTCGTATATAAAAAAGCATCAACTGAAGAATTTAATCCTATTTAACTCAGATACGTAACAATATTTGTAAATACTTAACCGATTGTTTCTTTATACAAAATGGCATCATAAAACGCTGCATTTATCTGAATAAACATTGCTCTGATCATTCTTCCCAGTCTCTCATAATTGTGCATTTTCGAAAAAACTAAGATGTATATCTGTTGTATCTTAAATGCAAATATTTAACTAGAATCGCTGCTTCATTTGGAAAACCAAGAATTGATGTTTTATCTTCCCATATCTATTTTCGTGAATTGAAATATATTGTAAGTAATAATTGTTAAAATAAATTGTTCCAACTCTTTTTCGTAACATTTTTGGATGTTTAAATAAAAGCTGTTCTTTACAATTTATATGAAAGTGACGTGAAATTGAACAACATTTGTAAACAGCAGCATTTGTTGAAATAAACGAATGATAATTACCTCAGTTATTCTGAGTTTTCAAAATTTGTTTTCTTTGTTAGAAGAATGAATCTGAAACATGCAGCAATAGTTAATAAAATACAGAAGGGCTATTAAAATTTGAGTTGCAAAAACAAATAGTTAGTGTTAATAATATAAATAGTAAAATAATATCTAATGATTCAAAAAATTTAAATTTCAATATATCATGATAATATTTTAGACTTAATTTTTCTTTCTTTTTTTTAAATAAAATTTCCCTAATTATAAATCCACAATAATTAGAACACAAAGAATTGTATGTAATACCGACGTAACGCTCCTGTACAGGGTGATTATAATTAAATTTCTCCTATAAACAGCATCATATAACGCAAACGGGTTAACGGATTCCAACGAAATTTGGTATATAAATTATACGAGATGCGCTCACAAAATTTTGAAAAAAAAAAAAAAAGAAAGAAAATCGTTCCAAAACGTCCACCAAAAGGCGCCTTTTTCGGAAAAATATTAATTTTAACACAACAAACGTCCAAAACGGAATACAGAAATAATATTAACATTTATTGACTAGTTTCTGATCACCTTGTCATCGAACAACATTAAGTAAAAGTAAAGAAAAAATAACAATACGCTGTTTGAGATAGAAAAAAAGTTCAGTTTGCGGAAACAAGAACAGATTAGGACGAAATTACACAAGAAGAGCAGTTGTTAATCGTGTCCAGGATTATGTAGAGAAAGGTGCTCCATGTGACCACCCTCATTCACCTGCAAAATTTCAAGCGAAAAATCTGGATTTGCCCGGTACACGTTCAAACACATGGAAAATCGCGCCCACATACAAAGTATTAATATCCAGTTTTTACGTTAAAAACTGTAGATCTACATATATCTAGTTTGTGAATGAATCCATTTAATGGTTCACCTCTCTGTAAATATGTGAGCACGAAAATTCAAAACCCTAACAAGATCGATATTTCAGGTTTGGAATGCTATCTTTACATCGAATTTTCAGATTTTATTAACCCTTTGAACTCGAATGTCTTCTCTCAGTCACCATTATTTATTTTTTAAATTTTAATTGCTAAAATACCTATAGAATATTAAAAAGATGTAGATTCCTTTTTCAAGGAAACTCAAATTAAAACTATTGCATAGATTTATTTTTGGTGTAATAAACAGATCCATATATTAAATGAATAATATGCATCGAATTATCTTTCCGAGTGCAAAGGGTTAAACTTTAAACTCAATCGATAGCAATCACTCGCTTACCCTATATTACGAAATGTCTCTCAAAATTCCGTGTATTGTACAATATTACGAAAACGTCGAGTAGAAAATATCCCCATAGTTATATGAATGTTCAGATTGAGAAAAAAAATTCAACTAGCAACCAACCTCTTTCAATCACTAGAAAGAATCCCTCAACATCTTTGGAAATTTGAAAACACCTTTTTAATCTCATTTCTTTTCAATAATATCTTTTTCTAAAATTGCTGTTATGACCATTTAAAATTCCTTTTAATGCAAAACAAAACTAACGACATTATCAGCACGACATGTTCCTTTTTCGGTTCTATCAATGGAACGCCTCCAAACTATTTGTTTTTCAGATTGGCAACAAAAAAACAAGAGAGTCGAAACTAATCCCCCTTCCAAGGACGACTTCTCCCATTGTTTTTCTCTGCCAGCGAGTGTGAGCCGTGCAGTTGGAATTGGATTCGCTGTAATGACAAATTAGTGGACGTGTCGTTTCCTCTTTATGAAGACATTTATGTCCTTCAAGCAATTTTACTGCAGTTCCTTAATCACTTGGGATCCAATTGTTCCCGTATTAATAAGACGCGGGAAAACTCGGAGGAACTGCGCCTTGATGAATAGTATGGAAGTAAACCCAAGATCCGGTGTCAGACGGGTGGTTTGGTAGAGTTAAAAAATCTTGATGCTGTCTTCCTGAAGATATCTTTGATCAAAGCATTAGGTTAAAAGAAAAGAGCTGTTTCGTTCTTTACTTCCTTGTTAACCTTAATATGAATATACCATTTTTACCGCTAGTTAAAAATGACTATGTTTATGTCTTTTGAAGTTAGATTATCTAGAATGGCAATGCAATGACATGAAGATTACATCATATATTTTCGTTATCATGCAAAATGATGCGAATATTCTAATATTTAAATTTATAAATCATACTATCATACATTCACTTCTATATGGCCTTAATTTTTTTCTTTCTCGTATTCGAAGTATATAAAGATAAATTATATATTTCAAAATCTAACAAATCCATCAATCACGAGATGGAAATTTTTTCGCCCTCGAGAGTTTGATAAATCTTTACATTTCAGACCCCTCTAATTCTCGTGTTTCTGACGAATCTTGACGTTTGAGACATCTCTGAATCTCGAGATTTTGACGAATCTTGACGATTGAGATCTCTCCGAGTCACAAGATTTTACGTTTGAGACCTTTCTAAATCTCCAGATTTTGACGAATTTTTATGTTTGAGACCTCTCTGAGGCTGGAGATTTTGATGAATCTCTACGTTTCAGAATTCCCAGTGTCTGAAAACCATATATTTGAAATTAAGTCTGTCTGTCCGTCTGCGAACTAGTAACTCAAAAACACTTTGAGATAGGTGGATAAAATTTGGTATGTGATTTTTCCACCAAATTTGTAAATTTCGATAAAATTTTGAGAGTAATCTATTCTCAGGTAACTTGTTTGTTTGAGAGCAAGTAAACTCTTTTCGTCTATAAAACTTATAGAATTAAATAAAATTTTATGTCCAAATTTTGCATTTAAAGTGAAAATCTGTCTATTAACTTTTGAACCAAATTCATCTGGGAGTTGAGAGTCTGTCGGTGTATATATATGCATACACCAAAATACAATAATTTAAAAACTAATCACTTAAATAAAAGAAATATGGTATTGAATGTTAAAAATGTATTAATGGTTCAGATTTTGGTTTCATGCTCATGTGCCAGACCCTGAAAATTTATTAAAATTCGACAGTTTTTATGATGAGGGGAGGAAGGTTGTACTTTATTAGGGAGTGAACGAGAAAATTTCGGGTAGACCACTCCATTTGGTTCTAAAATAATATGCACTTTGAAATAATAAATGCGGTTAACTTTGCTTTTTAATATCATAATATTTAAAGGCTGGTAAACTATATATAAATTACGCATGATGCAAAAATAGTTAATAAAATTATATAGGGCAGACCAAATGGTCCTAGATTTACCAAATTGTGTACTTATATATTTCTTGGCTTGCAGGTGCTAGTTAATAAAAGCCTTATTTTTTCGATTTTTAATTGAAAATCATACAAAATTTTAAAGTTTTCTATCAATAACTTTAAAATATATATTACATAAAATCCATTCTTACGTTACTTTAAAATCGTCAATTCTCCGTATTATTTTGTAGAAGGGAAAAGTAAAAAGAAATACCCAAATAAAACATCCCAAATCCCAGAGTGAAAAAGCCGAAAGATTTTCACTCTGAAATATTTGTTTGATATGATATGTTCTAGCAACAATATTGCAATATAGTAGGCAAGTATAAAAAATGTGAGTAAAATTGCTTATGTAATTATTAAATGAGTTTATTAAAAGTAAATTTCTTTATTTCTTCTAAGAAATTAACTTTTAACATGAAGCTTGTAAAATTTAGCTTATAGACTTGTATATAATTTGCAATTTACAACATACGTGGTAATTTCTTTGTCTTTCTTTCTTGTTTTCTTCTCTAAATTTTTTTAATTTACAGAAATGTAAAGTACTGAATAAAGTTTTTTCAAATTTGAATGAACTGATGACCTCCAATGAGCTGATTCAATCTACTGTTCAACAATGAAATCTATTGTTAAGAAAAATTATATTTAAAAAATTGCTAAAATTTATAAAAAATATGTATATCAATTAAGGATGGTATAAAATTTCAGTTTTTATAATTATTGAGCAAAAACACTAAAATACTTTAAATTTTATTTAATTAAAATTTAAAAAAAAACACTCTCCGAGGTGCATATTTTTATTCTTCAAATTATATCAGTGCCAAATTTAGTTGCTCAAGATCAAAAAGTCGGTCCTGAAACGCAACAACATACACAAAATGACAGAGAGAGCGAAATACACGCATTCTACATTATTATTAGTAGAGAAGAAATCTCATAATTTCTAGAAAAGTCATCAATGATCATTTACACCCTCCTAGTCTTTGTGCCCTACATTTTTGAGGGATAACCCAAAATAAAACTTAACATACGTTTGAGTTTCAACAATTAAATCGTGTTTGTTGATTAATTTCATCATCTTGCTAAATAGTTAATCAATCAGAATGCATTTTGTTTATTGTGCAAGGCATATTTTCAAATCGTATTTTCATTTGATATTATAAGATGTAGTTTATCAATTTTGATTGAAATTATTAAATTATTATTTATATGATTTGAGAACAGTTAGTCATTGAAGGAGGCTAGCATATTTTAAAATAGTGTTGGTTCAGAGTACAGCCAGGGAACAGAATATATATCCTTTATCCTTCGATTTTATGCGGCACTCATGTTATGACAAGTTGCATCAAATTTTTGGAGGACAAATAGTTTTAGGAGTTTGGAATGCAACTTGTAAGGATATAAGATTTCCAATATTTCCAGTGCCTTGAATACAACAATTATGAAGAGGGTGGGGTCTCCGTAATATGTATAAAAAATCATATTAAATCGGCAATCGACAGTTTTAAAGAGCAGATGTTTTACAAGATAGTTTTATATTTTATTTTCTTACTGTTTTTTTTATTCAACAGCTAATCGATGTTATGTCAGAAAAAGAATGGATTTTTATCATCAGTATTAATTACGTAAGGATAAAATACAACCTAATCTGCAGCGTGATAGAAAGACGTTATTATTCTTGCCATTATGAATGATTTTAATTTTTAATAGACAGTATTATATTTTCAGGTAAGAAGTGAAGCCAGGTTAATATTTAATGGATCATAACTCAGAATATTTCAAAAGAATTTTATCTCTTAGAAAATCGTTTGCTGTATGACCGCCAAGAGAAATCAATATATTTATGTAATATTAGACAAAAGAAAATTTTGGTAAATCTGGCACCATTATAGTTATTTCCCCGTATGATATATTTTATCATTGGTTAAACTGGAGAAGTTTTGATGGAAATTACTTATAGTTTAGTTGCATGGCTTATATTTAGCTTCAAGGAGGAATTGTTTATTGAAAATGATTTGCTTATAGGTAAACATTTATTCTATCTCTGAATTTGATCTTTACTCGGTTATCAAAACTATTGGGACGATTGCAAACTGATATAATTTCCTTGTAAGCAACGATATGAAATTTTTTTTAACCTAATGCAGAAGGTGAATTAAAGTTTTACTTAGGTAAGTAAAAATTATCCTACGTATGTTCTTAAGGTTTGAAGTGGCAACATTAATGCGTTATAAAATTGTTTTAGAAGTCGTCAAAAATGAAGGAAAATTGCACAACAATTCAGTTAAATATTCTTAGAAAGATAATTTTTTGAATTTAAAATTGTCTAAACATATTTTTCAGCAAAAATATTTTCGTAAGTTATCACAGAATGTTTCACTAAAGTTTCTAAACCTAAGTTCTTATCTAACTTATCTACCTATTCACCTAAGTTCTTATCTAATTAATTAAAATTTCATAATAAAAGCT
>JAPMOR010037329.1:552408-578926 GCA_026543865.1 Argiope aurantia | reverse complement strand
AAACTTTCTTTTTCAATTTTTCTAGTTAGCAAACAAAATTTTGAAGCTCGACCGATTTTGAGATGGAATAGCAGCTATGATGTCATAGTTCAACGTCAACCTTTAAAAAATGCATCTGCTTTCAAAGATGCCTACGTAATAATAAAACAATACTGGTAAAAGCAGGTCAACCTTTTAAAAACACATCTGCTTTCAAAGAAGCATACATGATAATAATGCAATAGTGGTAAAACAGGTAAAAAAAAAACATATGCTATTAAAAGTTGATGATGAAAATCGCCATTTATGCTTTATTCATTGCCTACGCGATTTCGAGCTTCAAAACCCCCTAACCAAAACAATATCATGTTCTCACATGATAAAAAATCTATCACTATAGTGTATAAATACCTCTTAACATTTTTCATCATTCCATTTTATTTGAATTTTTGAAATATAGGGCTTCCTACTCATAGTTTGGCAAATATTGTTTCCAAAAATAGATTTTTCAGACTCGGGAAAACCTAAAAAAGTGTTCATTTAGGAAGATATCGACATCAACGGGTTTTTTTATGATTTCGAAACGGTGCTTTCGAAAACGAAGTAGTGTAATATACAGCCAAAGAGCTAACGCTAAAGATATCATGTCTAAAAATTCCTCTCGGCAAGCTGGAAGGTATTTGTAAATTCTTTACATTCTAAGTTAATATTTTCAAATTATTTTTAATACTTAGACAAAAATAATAAAATATTGTATATTGAAGTATACAATATAGAATAGTAAATTTATATATATCTCATAAGTAAGCATTTATTACAAAATTAATATTTAACATAAAATTTAAATAACTTAAAAATTATAACAAATGCATTCAAAAGAACAATAGCAAATACAGTTTCATTGATTTTTTGAAGTTGGCCATTTCTGCATAATGTTGCCAAAAAATATTTTAGCTCTTTTTTTATTTAATTAGTATTCTTCATGCTATTAAACTTCGATCCATGTGCATTTGAACAATTTCAAATTATGGAAAGAAAGTAAGCGGATAAGGTTTTCTTTATTTATTTAAATACTAGTCGCCTTTGGAGAACAATTTAGATATAACTTCATGACCATGATTCCACCAAATTGTCGAGCATTAACGATGTATTATGTGGTTTCAGTTTATTGTGTAAATGAGCCTTAAATGAAGACAATCTCATTATTAAAAAATATACAGTTCATTTATCTTCTAAATTTCGCGATTTTGTAACCACTTTTTTCCCCTCATAAACGAAATACAGAGACAATATTGAAAATATTGCAAAAATTTTGAACTAGTGATTTTGTTTTGGGAGAGGAAAGTAACCACATTATTAGAGAGTGTTTTTTAATGGCGGAAGAAAGTTACGCTTGTAAATATTTGATGAAATAAAATAGGATTTGAATTTCAGGGCAGTAATGTAATATATTTTTAGATGCATTTAGGAAAAAAATCATTAAAAAAATTAAGGAAATTCAGAAAAAATTTGCAAGGCTTTAAAATGTGTAGCATTAGAAATACAATTTCTCAAATTTTGAAATGATGTAAAATTCTTTTCTATCCAATAGTATTTTCGGAAGTCATTGCGGAGAAATGCAAGAACTCGTCTTAATGTTTAATTAATTATAATTCTGATTTAAATTTCAAAAAAAAATCTCTTAAATATGCCTGTCATTCAAGATATATATGTGCCAAATTTGGCAGCTATATAGCAAACTGTCTGGCTTGTACAGAGTTAACAATATTATTACATAAGATTATGAGCAGTTTATAATGAGAAGTCAGCTCTGTCATCAATTTTCATCGCAAGTTTTCATTGTCGTTATAATGGACATTTACTATATTTCCTTCTTGTATATTTTGCATGCGAGGAAGTAAAATTTCCATTTCTTAGACTTTTGTCACCTTCACTTAAGTGAAAAATTAAATTTTTTAATTCCCTTTCAAACAAAAGTTGACCCACTTTATTAGCCACCTATACTTATACCTACTATCATCGATACCTACTTTATTAGTGCTGATTATACTGTCGAACACAACACTATTTTTACTCAGTAATCTCCTTTTCTCATTTTTTTTTTTGCTGTCATTAATACCATAATATTTATTGACTCTAGCACGAATTTTTCAAGTTATCCAGTTAGCAAAAATTCATTATTAGCGAATATAAGGATTTAGGGGAACGACAAGACGAGCCGCAAATAATGATTAATAACTTTAAATAAGGAATCACACACTGTTTTTATTATCATTCTTTGGAATTAAAAATGTAAAAAAGGCAATGTAATTTAATACCAGCATGTTTTTCTATTTTTTTTTGCCTGATTTTAGTATTTCGTTAAAATATCACTAAGCTTTTTATGATCCTTGTTTTACTAATTTGATTAAAATACTTCATGCAAATTCTAATACTTTCCAGCAATATGAAACACATTTATTGAAAAGTACAGGGGATACTATTAAAGCAACGATTTATATGAACGGAACCACTAATAAATAATTATGAGAGCATCTACAATTGATGAGGGGATAACCACAGATTTTCAACGAACGTCGCTCGTTGTTGTTTCTTCTGGCACTTGTCATAGACAAGCCTGTTGACGAAGTCAACGATTTTAAGCCGAGAGAGAGTTTCTTGTTTCTCAGTAGCGCCATCTAGGGCCAAAAATATGTCTTAGCTACTCAGGCGTCACATTCGCTTGCACAAACACTTTTTTACAGGAGGGCTCTAATTCGGGATGCCCAGATCACGGGGAAGACATGCTACTTAAATGCCAGGATGCCGGCATGATCAAGGCCGCTCAAGTGCATTTGTTAACAGCTGTTTTAGATAGCATTTTGCAGCAATTGTTCGGTATGCGAATGACCTTGTCTGACCTCTCTTTTCTTTATATATAACTGTGATATATATATTTTTTTTGTTTAAGTTATCCTTTAAAAGACTCAAAAATTTAAAATTTAGATTAAATGGAACCTCGAATCTCTTCAGTTGCTGGCTGAATAGCATATTTGCTGATACAATTGGTAGGATGCGGTTGCCACTTAGAATCTATGTTTCATCTACAAAATCTAATGAAATAAAACATTATTATATGCAGCAGACATATATTCTTATACATATTGCAATACACTACGAAACATTTGCTTTGCTGTCTTCTCTAACATGGATATCACTGTTTTACAGATGGTTCTAAGAAATCATCGCACATGCACGCTCCTAAGATGGCATCGCAAATGCAATGTAAATCAATGATGAATCTTTTGAAAAATACGAATTTACAATTTTAGGAGGATTTATTGTAAAAAAAGGATATAGTAAAGGAAAGAGAAAAAAAGAGAAAACACAAATGATAAAATTATAATCTTTGGTAAGATATTGGAAGAAATATCCAGTGGAAATACCTAAGTAAAAATATGTGAAATTTTCATATTTTTTTACTTATAAAAATTTAATTTGTTTATACACTATTTTTAAAACCATGCTAATATTTCAATATCTTTGAGCAATTTCAATATCTTTTGCATCTACAAAGTAAAAATCTATTCAATAATAATACTTCATGGAATTATAAGCGCCCCTAAAAACACTCTTTTTTAAATAACCTGTTTTTAATGCAATTTTTTAAAAATAAATATCACGGTATTCAAATTTTTTCGATTATGTGGGATTTTATTTTCATTGAATAAACTTATGCAATTTTTAAAAACAGCCCTAAAAGTTGTTGCCAAAAATTAAAAACAAATTAATAATAAAATGGAAATATTGAAGTATAAAAATACAGGAGTCAAAAATCTTATCGTTGCGTAGCAACGGAGCATTTATAAGTTTTCTTTTTTTCAAAATCGTTTGCATCTATTGCTCAATAAATTTCATCAGTTTATTAAAAAATAAAAAAGGAATGGAAGTGAAATTAATGTCATTGAAAGGATAAATTTTAAATTTAAGATGGTATAAAAATATTTCTTGTGCGATAATTTTACCCAGAATAATCATTAAAATGTTCATAATTTCCAATTAATTGAATGTTTAATTAAATTTTACATTTCGAATAAAAGAGGCAGTATTCTTGTTCTTGCATCCAGTAGTAAGTTGCTGAAAAGAAGATGTGGTCTATTCTTACATAATCGCATTGCTTAATAGATAATCTTAATGATATCTCATACTATTATACATAATCCCATTAATTGTCATTTATATTAAAAAATTGGATACTCTGATTAGATTCTATATCAAGAATCTGTCAATGTACTGTTATTTAGATATTCATCTAAATGAGCTACAGAATTATTTCAAACTAGTGATATTTATATTAAAAGTAGATTAGCGAAAACTTTTGACTCAATTTAAACATGAAAGTTATTTTGAAATTTTGTAATATCTTATAGAATTATTTTATCTCGCTCTGACTGTGTTTGTTAATTCGTAATTGATTGCTTTATTTTAATATAATGTTTGCAGTGCATATAAATCTGAGTGATTTGATGATAATTAAATAAAAAAATGTTTAATTAAATATAATTTCCTCTTTATTACCCTATTGTCTTGGATAATGCAATTTATTTATACATTTTTTTTTGTTATTCTCCTAGAAGATCATTGAATCTACTGCATGTATTTCATACCGAGCCAGAGACAATAATATAATATTTTACAGCCATTTATATAATTCATTTTAAAGAAAATAAAATCATTAGTATTTTTTAAAAGAAATGATTTAATACAAAATATTTGTATACTCCTTAGAAAAGAATGAGGAAAATTTTTTGAAAAATCGTTTGAGAAAAAAGGCTAATTAAATCTTTACGAAACACAATGCTTATTCAACAAATTGGACAGGAAAAATAAATGTAAATAATAAGAAATTTGCTTACGTTCATTAGTTTTAGTATTGATTATAATTAATAATTAGAAAGTTCGACTTTTTATTTTGAAAAAAAAACACAGTTATGGACCATCATTAGAGAATATGGATGAAAAAAATCTTCATCAATATTATTATTTTTATAAATCTAGATTTTTTTTTCCAATTTTCTTTTAATTCCCCTTCCCCCCTCCCTTTTTTTTCCAGAAAAACTTTTCGAGTGCATATGAAAAAGAGAGAAAAAAAATTGAAAATATATGGTCTGAGAAAAATGAAAGATACTTGGCAATGTTTTGAGCTTGGCAATGCGCTGTTTTTTTTAACTTCATCATTTTTGTTTTTAATAAAGTTTCTTCTTTTCTTTTGCATGCGTTCCCTGATGGGAGGAAAAAAAAATTTTTTTCTTCAGAAATATTTTCCATAAAAGCAGTTTGTTTTCAAATTTTTTAATATAAAAATTCGAATTTTAATTCTGAGTATTTTACTTTCTTCCATCTCAACAGGATTAGTCTTAAATATAGAAGCATGATAGGGTATTATTGAAAATTTAGGCAAATCTATAAGATCATTGTTTAAAAATATATGAATTTTGTAAATGGCCTCTTAAAATGAAATGTTAATTCTGGTTTACACAAAATTATGAATTTTTAAATATTTAATGCATGTACTGTAAAACAATGGATTCAGTTTGCGCTTATGTGATGTGTTTGAAATGCTTCGCGACAATTTAATTGGTTCTTTTTCGTTAATGCAATACCTGCGCTACAGCCCCAAGATCTGAAAATTTTATTTAGCAGACATTTATTTTTGTAGAACTATAGTAAATATTTGGCGACAACCAAGTGCTTGGCGAGTATCGTGCTAACAGAAAAAAATGATATTCAATTTAGAAGCTATTCAGCATGCTGCAGAATGAAAAAAGTATGTGACATCAAAATACAACATATAATTAGGTTTACGATTTTGGTGTCACAAAATTCATATAATTTAATCACAATACAGCATATAATCACAACGTAATTACGATTTCATTTTATTGGCGCAAGAGCTACTTATTTATTTTAATCTAAAACTAAGCATTAATATTAAACTGATGCATTGATATTTAGTGCTGGTCAGTACTGAAATAAATATAATAGAAAAGCTTGATCTGTATGAAATGAAGTAAAGGATTATGCTTAGAAAAACCAAAGAGTCACCGATTATTCGATGTTATCATGTCATGATGATCAAAATAAGTATATTTACAAAATCAAAGTACATAATTTGGCTTAAAAATAAATTGACATTTTAAAATGATTCAATAGGTTATAAGGATTTTTTAATGAGATTTATTTCCTTCAAAATACTTTCTTGTGTTTTAAGACGATCCCGTTCTTTCTTATTTACTTTAATGATTCCTAGAAATTCCACATCACGTAAGCCTCGAGATGAATTCTTTTTGTCTCCTTTCTATTGTTTCAAATGACCCTTTTTTTCAAGATGCATTTCAATTTTTATAGAAATAATGAATGTTTAAATCTGGAGAATAATAAATAAACTGTTACGATGTACTTTAGAAATTTTTGATCCGCATCTAAGGATCTATAAACTCCTGATGAATTATGATTTGATTTATCAGTAAAAAGACAAGGCTTAAAATTTTCTCTCATGTGATGACTATGCAGATTATTATTGAAATTATATTAAAGGGTCTTTTGCTATTGTCCAGACCTTCTCCAATCTCATAGATATTTAAACGATGATTTTTGTCGAGTGGAAATATCTTTAACTTTGACGTGAAGTTCTTCCTTTCATGTGTAAGGATAACTAGTTTTGGAATAGTTTTTATTCGATGCTCTACCCAGTTTGAAACATCGACTCCATTCGAATGTTTGTAACAAGTTGAAATTTCTTAATCTTATTGCTATATATGCTTGTTGCTAAAATGACTTGATGAAGAATTTCGCCAAATTCAATCAAAATTTGACACAAATTTATTGTTTTCCTATTTTTTAAGTGTAAGAAAAAGCAATATACTAATTTTTTTAATAAAAAGCTTTATTAAAATGAGCTAGAATTCCCGAAAAAGTGAACATGTAGGTTAATGTACGAACTCTCTAATTTAAAAACTCTTTTCTTTTTAGACAAACCTTATACTGGTAAAAAAATTTTAAAATTTGCGGAATTACATTATAATGTTACGTTGTATTGGTTCTACTGAGAAATATTTATATTTTTCTGTTAAAACAACATTAACACTTAAGGTCCAAAATCTGAAGCCAATATTTAGCTACTACATGTGGCTATTAATTATGCTATGATATTATGTGGCATCCAATATTTAGACACAATGCAGTACTTGGTAAAAAAACTGGCCTACAATATTTCAGCTTGGAGAAGATTGATCCCGTGCTTGCTTGGGACCAATGTTAACTTGCCAAGGCAGTGCCAGTATTTAGAAACTTTTTATAAAAAATAGAAATTGGTTAAAACTAAAGCTAAATTTTAGTTTGACGACGACTGGTACCATGCTATCAAAAAATATAAAATTAATTCTGTCCCAAATGATTGGAAAATTAGTTATGACAAGATTCGCAACACCAAATATGAATTTATGAAGCAAAATAGAATAACTAAATGGTGCATCTTTTCTCCTTTATGTTTGAATTACTCTTTCATTTATATTATATTCATTCATTGGATGGATTCGTTTTGTTGCCTATCTTTTCACTCTTTAAGTAGATTTTATCTGTTCCCTTTCATTATACTTCTGTTTTTATCAAAGTTTTCTTAGAATTGTGGTAATATTACAGTTGAATTTAGGTAGCATCATCAGGGGCTCATGTCTTAGAGGACCTATCTGATAATAATCCATCTTGGATGTGTATCTCTAAAGTATCATCATACAGTTTTTCCGAGTTCAGCAATGGCGAAGTGAAATTTAAGCAATGAGGAAAGGAATAAAATAATTTCTGAAAATAATCTGAAAAACGTTCTGAGGGTATATGAAGATACATTTTTTTAGGGTAGCTCCTTTTTAAAATGATGAAAAGATCATAATTTTAATCACAAATCTCTCCCTCTCTTTCTTTCTCTACAAGCAAGCACACAAACATATATACACATATACACACACACAAGCATATATACACATATACACACACACATACACTCGCATACATACGCACACACAAATGAAGACGATGAGTCAAAAAAGAAACAGGCTGTATGGAATAATTTTGATACGATAATTTTATATCGACGTTTCCATTTTATAGCGAAACTTAAGACTAATTAACCAATGGAAATAATTAATCTATTCTATATGAAAAATCTAAAAATGAAACTAAAGATACAGCGAGAAAGTCAAGGGGAGAACCGTCCCTCTGCTTTATTTTATGTCACTGAATTCATCACAATATTTATTATGCTCCGAAACCATCCATTTACAATGACGCTCATTCTCATAAATAAACACATGCATATTTCTTTACAACTACTACAAGAAGCCGCAGCGATTTAATGGGAAGGTCCATTAAAAGCATCGGAGGGGGGAAGGAAACAAACAGGAAACTAGCTGAGGGGCGATATGAGGGAAAACAATTATTATACATATTTCCTGTTGGCATATCCACAATGAGTTTTTCCATCTTTGGCACAGACTTTGTCACGTCTCCTTTTTAATTTCCTCCCAGATGCGTGTCTGCTGCCAGCCTCGAGGATGGGGGAGTAAGGAGGGAAGCATTTCTCGTTTGGAATACATTTTGGAAGGATGCGTAGATTGTTATTATTCATGATGCCGAGTATGATTTTGGAAGAAAAATAATTGTTTTCGCGTCTGGTGGATTTTTTTTTTTAATTTATGAGGAGGGAGTTTCTGAAATTTTCGTGGCAACCATTATTTTGGGGTTGTTCTGAAAGAGGTTGGAATGATGATGTTGGGAATATAAGTGTGATTTCGTGATAAGATAGATGATTCTTAAGAATGCCGTTACTAATGAATCAAAATCAGTCATTAGTAATAGTTCGCGGAGCTTTTAGAGATGAAATTGCTAATAATCTCTTGCCAAGTATTGCGATCATCAAGAAATTAGACTTGGAGATTTTGATCGACCTCAGAAAAAAAAGTGGACTTCAGAAGATAAAGTTTTTTTTTTGTCAGACTAAATTCGCAAAAATAAAATTAAAAAAAAGATTTTTGGAATTATCTCTCTCTGTGTGTCCTTAAATATGATGACTGATAAATGTAAAGTATAAGATAAATGAAATTTGGCACCAATTTGGTTTGCATTTTTTATATCAAAGCTGGAGATTTCATCAAATTTTGGCGTAATCTTCCAATGTAAAGTCTAATTGTCTGTCCGTCAATGTGGATTTGTACACGATAACTGAAAGATGAATGGAGGTAGATGAATGAAAGTTAATTATGTCTTATAAATAAAATTACACGTACGAATCAAATTTTGGAGGAACTTCGCTAAAGTTTGTGTACCTGGTGGTCTTTTTATCCGTGTATATATAAAAGAAATTGTACTCCAATGAAAAAATTAATAAAATGTTGTATATTGTGATAATACATGTAAATATGTATCAAATTTTTGATCCAACTGATTGAAAAAAAGTATCCAAAATGCATATTCAGTTTTCTTTATTGTACTATTTATAATTAAACGCCCAATATTGTTTTAGTAAGCATTATTTGCCTTTCTTATCAATTCGGCTCATGACTCACCTATAGATTTCGAGTTTCTAATGTGATTCGTCGAGGAAATACAGTTTCTAATAAAAAGAAATGGATGGAAAACGATTTTTTTTGTAACAGATAGCAAAAAAGTCATTTGGAAGCTACTTCAGCTGTTTAAATTTAGTCAGATTAAAGTTCCATTTTCCAGAAGCATGAGGTCTACTTTAGAATTCCCCTTGTTATTCTGAAACACCTTCAGATCACGAGGAACTACATTTGATACATTTCTCTATTTTCAAACTTTCCACACTACCTAAGCATGAAACTGTGCAACCTTTTATGGTAGATTGAACATGCTTTAGTCTCATGATGTATATTTTGAGATATTAAGTCTTGAATTCTTAGTCCTTTAATTTTGAAAGATAAGTTGATAAACTGTGTTGAAGCGAAATACAATGAAGATCTCTCCTGTGTTTCTGTACTAACAGTTTTTCATGTCGTTTTAAATAAAATAAAACTTCCAAAAAAAATTTCAGTTTAAATCTTTAACATTAAATACTACAAGGACTTCTGGAATAATAATTTAAGGAACGAATAATAAGCTGCTATGGAATGTCCTCTTTTTTGTCCTTTTTTGTGTTTTGGAATGTCCTCTTTTTTGTCCTTTTTTGTGTTTTGGAATGTCCTTTTTTTTTGTCTTCTCTACAGCTTAATAATGAACTTCATAATTTCCTTTTCCTTGCCACTATATTTCCACCAATCATATCAAACGATCACATGTAGAGTGAGACATAGCAATTGAAACCGTAACGGGGAATTTACTTCGGTTTCATATATGACTAAATCTGACGCAAAACGATGCATTTTTACCATATATCAGAAAGCTGCAAAGAGCGCATCTTAGATAGTTCTGTAATAACGATTTTTCATGTCGTTTTGAATAAAATAAAACTTCCAACAAATCTTTCAGTTTAATTCTATAACATTAAACCCTACAAAGACTTCTGAAGTTAATAATTCAAGGAAAGAATGAAAAGTTGCAGTGGAATGTCTTTTTACGCAAACCGAGGTATTTTCAGCACATACCAGAAAGTTAAAAGTAGCGAATCTTTGATGGTTATGTAATGACAATTTTCCATGGTGTTATGAACAAAACAATACTAATAATTTTTTTGTCTAATTATAACGATAAGTTTTAGAAAATTTGATTAATAATGAAAAAAACACAATAGTATTGCAGTTCATTATTGCTTTCTTCTATTTCTTTCAAAGTTTAATAACGATTCAAACAACCCTTATTTTCCCTAATCAGATCAAACGCAGTATAGTTATAGAATGGAACTTAAGTTAAAAATTGAAGATGTAACTGAAACTATTTCAGAGTTAAAAGACAATGAAGTTTAAAGTAAAACGTACCGCACCTAACAAATGCCCGAAAGACGACAAAAGGATATTCCTACTGGTTCTGTAACGACAATTTGTCACGACGTTTTGAACAAAACAAAAGAAAACTTCCAATAAATTTTTCCATCTAAATCTTTAACAATAAACTGCACAGAAACTTTTTCGGAATAATAATTCAAGAAAAGGACAAAAACTTGCAATGGAATCTTTGCTTTTCTTTTGTCTCTTCCACTCCTTGATAACGAACTCTGCCATTTTCTTTTTCTCACCGCCATATTCTTCCCAATCAGATCACACGCAGCTTGTATATAAAATGAGACATAAGTTAACAACCGAAGCCGTAACGGGAAACTGACAATGTAGCGTTGTAAATTGATGAGAATTTGAATTATTCAAGAATACCTGGAATTCTTCCAAAATCGATGGGAAGCATTGCATTTTAAAATGCGCGCGACAGCAAGATTTATTGCACCCTTCAAGAAATGCCATTTAATGTCAGTAACCGGAGATAGTGAAATATCTCTGCCCGCAAGACATTAGTTTTATTTATTTATTTATTTATATGGGTTGCACATAACCTGAGGAAATTTTTCTCTTTGCTTTAGATGTCGTGGAGGAAATTTATAACGACCCTTTTTGAAAATATGCATAAAATTCGCGCAAACCAGACGCAAATTGTGTTAGCAGAAACTATATGAAACTGAAAAACCATAGAGGGGCTTCAAGTGCAAATTTATCATCAAAATGAGATGCTATTCGTTATATATTTAAAATAAAGAAGAAATTTGATCAATGTGGAAATATTAGAGTGAGATATATTTCTACTGTCAACTGTATAAGATTTCATCTTGTATCTTAAAGATAAGCGTGATCGCCAACTTTAGTAAAATTTGTCAACGTTTCCTCGAATTTGTTTGAGATATTACTTTTTTTATTTTTAAGTGTTGGAATACTTCGCTTTAATTATTTTAGTTCTATTGAACGTTCTTTAGGAGCTTGGTTTTGAATTTTACTGAGGGAAAAAGCGAAATGTGCTCGTGACGAACAAAACACATGTTAAAAATAAATGTACGGAGTGGAAATTAGTAAAAGAAAACCAGTTACTGCAAAAGTACGCAATTACAAAACAGACAAAATTCTTGCACAAAAAAAGTAACAAAATAATTAAAAAAATTCTAAAACAAATATTTATTTTTCTTTTTTTCTTCTTTGAAAAGTATAGGAAGAGAAAATATTGCAAACATCAAAAAATTTAGACTCGGGGAAATTCTGATGCATATCCGTGTTTTAGATTTCTTTGTGTCCGAAAAAACCGTTTTTGGAGCTATATTTGTTTCGAATACGTCCATCTGTCTGTGAATACCATAACATAAAAAAAAGGCATTTATCCCGCATGGTGAAATTAAGTAAACGCTACGTACACCAAAACTGCACATGTCTCAACTTTTGAATTTTCTGTACACCCGCCCATGGGCATGCGGGCATAATTCATAAGCGCATCGTTCTAGATAGATGAAAATTTGTCATATGATTTAATTGCTACGATTATAGATGCATATCAAATTTTTTCAACGAATAGGGTTTTCTGAATGTCGGTATGTACGTTCGTGGGCATATGAATAAAATGACTAAAATTTTCAGAAATTTGAAGAAATTAAAACTGATATGTGATAGTGAATAATAAACCTAATCATTCAAAAAGAACAAGGGCGGTTCCAAAACACTTATTGCATTCCTTTCAATATAGAATGAAATTGTACACCAAAGACGTCTTTTTTCTGTTGAGGAGAGACACTTCTGCTAGTCTATACTTTCAATACAGATACTGTGCCAACAGATATTTTCTTTAAGCACAAAAGTTGAAACAAACCTTGTACTAATAATTTATAATTTTTAACCCCTGCAGATATTGTATAAAATATCCATTTTAATTATGGACTATTTGGTTATTTCTAAGTTGTTAGATATAGGTATATAGTTTTGAGTTTTGATTAGAAAATTCTTTAAATACCACAAAAATTATATTTCATGCTATTAAAGGGAATAAATGCATATCTGCAAATACTATGAAGTATAAATTTTCCCATAAGTCAAATTTAGTAAAATATTCTTCGTTAAATAGAATTTTAAGGGAAAAAAACTATTGTTTCGCAGTTAAAACTGGCCGTGTAATGAAACTTTGAATTTCAGTATTTTAAACCAATCAGCGTTCATCTCAAAGAAACGGAATACAATGACCGGAGCATCTTCTCTGAAGCAATCATTGAAATGGAAAACAGAAAAATGAAATTTAAAAAAAAAATGCGTGCCAAAAATATTTTTCTAAATCTGATTAGCAAGATCGGGAAGACTGTATGGGAGTTTAGATATTATAATTTTTTTCAGAAATATATTTATTGAAGGAAAAGGAAGAAATCTTTAACATCATTTAAAACATTTTCTTTTTCAATTGGAACCATATGCCATTATTACTATTCAATTGGAACTATATGCCAGAGATTAACCATTGGACTAAAGTTAGAGAGGGCAATTTTTATGCTGCATATGCTAACTACTCAAAATACCATTTTAATCCTTTTTCCTATAGTCTCCTTCCCATGTGCGTTAACATTTAGAACAAAAAAAACTTTAATTAGGATGATAGGATTTCGAAATCTTTTCTAATAATATCCTTACAAAAAGAGGTTTTTTTTTCCAATTTTTTTACCTAAATTCTTAGCTGAAGAATCACTACAGTCAAATTTGGTATTCGTAATCCGAAAGTCAGATCTCAGAAAAAAAATTAATAATTTTCATAAATACAGTAAGCTCTTCATGTGGAATAACTCCCCGACTTTGAGAAAAATGAAACTGTGGTTCCTAATGACATAAGTTAACAATATATCTGCAGAATGGGCATTGATGTTGAAAATATTTAATCTGTAAGCAATGCATTTGTGACGTGTCTATGAATTCGCTAATTGAATCTTGTATAAATGATGTGAACTGTCGTTAAAATTATGTCACAATTGCGAATGAACAATATATTCCGAGAATCAGCAAGAGTTTTTTTTCTTATTCTGAAGATTTAGGAAATACATAAAACATTGTAAATGTCAAAAAAAATTTACCTAAAATTTCAAATGAATTTTTGTCTGAAGTATATAATAAATAAATAAATAAAAACCAAAAATATTCGAGCTTCTAGTTCAAAACTTCGTGATATTATAAAGTTTTAAACTTAAAAGGTAGTCGAATTTTCATTTGATTTTTAGAATTGGTTCTTTATTATTTAGCAATAATAATACGCATACAAACGTGAATTAATATTATCTTGAGATGAAAGAGCATAAATTCAGTAGCTAAAATAATGGAAAGGGTTGTTAGAATATAGTTACGCTTCACATTCTCTCATTCACATAGGACTGGCTGCACAGTAGAAATATTGTACAGTAGAAAATACAGTTTGCAGAATAGAATGCACGAGTGAAAATAATGGAGGAGCCATTACGAATGCACTATGTTGTTTTTGTTTATTTGTCATTGCAGAACATGTTTTTTTAATTTTGTTTGCATACGCAGATTTTGTATCACATTAGATTATCTCCATTTTTGTATTATTTGGAACCATAGGCTCAGCTCTAGAGTTTTCTGATTAGCCAATTTTAATATTTACAAAATTGAAAATCTTTTTCTTTGATTTATTTAATAACATATCTGAAAAACAACAATTTAAGGGCAGTATTCTCCTTAGATACTAGAGTAAGCTTTTAACTAAGTGTAACTTTTTTCGTTTTTCACAGAATGAGTCACTCGTTTTACATGCCAGTAAAATTTTGATTCGCTAGGAGACATAGAGCAGCTATAGGGTCTTCTGAATAGACGAATTTTAACAACCTTGTACGACAAATGTCTCTTTAAATTTTAATTCTAGTTTTAATTTTAAATTTTCATTAAAAATAAATTAAAATTGGAATAAAAAGTTCATTTTAAATTTCATTCGGAATTGTTTGGTTATTTTGGCAAAATTTGAAAAACATTCCAATGAAAATTATGCATACCTGCACAGATCATGATACAAGTGGTAAATGAAATAAAGTTTAATAGCCTTTATTTATTCAGATATTAATCGTGTTCTTTTGAAAAAATGAATCTGTTTTAATTAAACTAAATTAGCCTTTAACCAAAAAAAGAAAAAGAAAAAATAGCTTAGAATCTGACTACTTGCTTTAACTTTCTTGAAGTATAATTAACTGTGGTTATAAATTGAAAAGGTTTGTTTCTTTTTTAAAAAATAAATGCCATTCACTTTCTTATTTACAAACTATTTCATCGAAAAGGTAATTTCTTTTCTCTCCAAACTTTGGGCAGAATTATTTATCTTTAAACTGGAACACGACAGCTCGTTCTACATCTCTTTCAAAAATGCATCGGAGAATTTTTCGACAAAATAAAATAAATAAAAAATAAACAAATAAATCTTCAACAGATAAACATATAAACACGTAAGAAAAACGACGACAGCTCTTATCGTTGAAAAGATAGGGTTAAAAAATGCTGCATTGTTGAGAAAATAGTCCACTTCTGGTTGAAAAGCCGCGTATGCAAAGGCGTGAAAAATTTTAAAGGGGAAAAATAGAACCTCCTGAGCAATCCATCATAAGGCAGGCGGCTCTTTCTTTTTCGCTGGGACGTTGCCTAATTATGACGTCAACGCAGAGCAGAAGATAATTTCCTTTTTTTAACAGACTTGATGCATTGGAAGCTTGGATGTCACAATATGTATTTCCTTCTTTTCTTCATAGTCTTGGATAAATGTTTGGCTGGACCTGGAGACGCGGGTAAGCTTAAAACTTAGTTATCTCTCATGGCTTTAATAGAAGGTTATGATCATTAAAGTCGTTTGGCAAATGGGCGTTGGATTTATACATAAGCGCCATTTATTTATCTTTTAGTTAACGTTATTTTTTCGTAATTTCGAAAGTTCGTTATATCAGTACTTTGCTTAAAGTATCGCTTAATTTTTCCTCTTTAGTACATAAAAGTTTCTTTTCTGTAAAATTATATCATATTTCCTCTTCCTTTGTTACGTCTTAAATTTATTCTTGAAATTATGTGGATTATGTGTTTGGAATTAAGTAGTTTGATAAATTATGCAATTTATACATAAGCGATATTTCTTATGCATTTTTTAATGTTATTTTAGTTGAAGTTCAATTATTCTGTACAAGAACACTATGTTCAGACTCTTTTTAACTCGAAAAGTTCTTTAAAGATATCTCTTCGCCCATTTTACTTAGAATAGAAATTTATTTGAGAGTTTCTTTAAATTAGATAGCTGAAAGTTTTCTTCAAAAAAACTTTTTTGCTTAAAATATTATACAAATGAATTTCATTTGGTTTAAATATTCATTTGAAAGGTTTCTTTGAAGAGGAAAGGATTTAAAAATGTTTATTTATATCAGAGAAATTTTAGAATTGTCTAAAGAACTAATTCTTTAAGATTTTAAAACTCTTACTTATATTCCTAAATGTGTTATATACTACTATGTGAATTTTTGTCCTTTTTTTACATAAATTTTCTAATGGACTAGATATGGTTTTACTTACCAAATTACATTTTATCATATGTTTGAGGATAATTTAATTAAAATATCTGTATTAAAATAACCATTTGAATGAAATGATTTTAAATATTCATTGAAAAAATAATTTTTATGAGATTTTAAAGTTGTTCTATTTGCTTTAATGGGCCTATGAAAACGGTTATTACAGTTGAATATAATAGAGATAACTGATATAAATGGATGAAATTTGTTTAATAAAACTTCTATTAAGTAGAATTTTTTCTATGTATTTCTATAGATTTTTAGTTTGGTTTGGTTTGGTTTGGTTTTATGGCACAAGGACCAGATTTGGTCATTCTGCGCTAAACATTATATATAACAATAATTTTCGGTATAAATCTAATCAGTAAAAGTTATTTAAATATTGGTACTTCATTATCAAACTACATAGTAATTGATTCATTATAAATAAGGTAATAATATTTTTAAATATATGATATTAAATTAATTTTTCTAAATCTGAATTACTCTTCAAATATATCTTCTTTTAAGATGGGCAATACAAATCCTCAAACATTTTTAATTCTTGCTTTGCTGAATATAGATGTGACATTTTCATGAAAATATCGAATTACTTTTGTATTCTTTGTCCAAATAAAACAAGAGATTTGTTAATAAATTGTATTCAAAGAGTTCTAAGAATGTTAATTCTGTTTCTGAATTTAAAAAATATTAATTGATTGCGTAGAAGTCAATTTAAAATAAAAGCGATTGGTTCTAAAAACTGCATTAAAAGTCTTTTGAGACAGTCCATTTTACTTTTGATTTAAAAAGTCGACTTATTGCTTTAAAGTTAAGTCAAAATAAAAATAATAATAAAACCCGCTTGACTTTAATATACTTCAAAGTTAAAACAAAAATCGCCCTATTATGGAAATATATTAGAACTTCGAGGAGAAAACATTCTCTATAATTGTATAAATTTGTTAAGCCTTTAGTTAATGGAATCTTAACGATTCTTTGAAAATTTCGTTACTAAGAAAATTCTCTTAAGAGAAAGTTATTATTTTGTTAAGGATATAAAATGCACAGACTTAAACTTACTTACTCCTGTTTATTAACTTTTAACACATATTCCAACCTTTGAAGAAGTCACTAATACCGCTTTTTACAGGTTTAATGTAAAGAATACATTACAAATATTTTCAAAAATTTCTAACGGTTTAAACTGTTATTACATTTTTTTTGAAAGTGTAATTCCTTTTGCATTACCTCAAATATTATTAGTATTTTTTTCTTCTGGCCTTTAATAGCGACTATATATTCAATATCATCTTCGCCACTGACTGTAATGTTTTCATGACATTTCTTAACGCTTCATACAGTTTTCATATCTTCTGTAATAAATTAATATAGCGTTAGGCTCGGCTATCAGTTGATAGATATTGTTTTAACTTCGGTAAATAAAAAGTTGTAAAATATTGCAATTCCCTCCTTCATATTAGCAACAAAAAAAATGTTGCATAAACTACACTAAATAAAAATTACCTTTCTTAGTATAAAGAATAAATAATATGTTAACATCTTTCAAAATCAAGGTGCTTTTGGAAATTTTCATTAAATAAAAGCTTGTCTTTATTTAAAAATAAAAAAGAGCATATAAATAATTTATAATTTTATAAAAATGAAAGAAATTTTATTTGCAAATAAGTTTTTATGATTTTATAAAAATTTTCCTAAAATGTCCGTTTTGAAATTGATGCCCAATTCTACAACTGTGACCAACTGTAAGAACGAATTATCTAGTTTCGCCAAAGAGTACATAATAGCAAAATAATAATAGAAATGATTCGTTGACTAGAAATTATTATTTTAAATATGAAAAGTAAATGATATGTAAATTTCTTTCAAAGTTTTGAGGAAACTTTCGCAGGATAGAAAGCTTTATTAAATAGAAGCTGCTTGAAAAGTGATTGTTGCACCAAAATGGCTTTTTCCAAATTGATTCTCAGTTCTGTAACTGAAACCAGCTGCAGGAGCAAATTAATTAAATTTTTGATTAAAACCTCTCTTGTCGTTTCGATTTATTAATATTTAAAACCTTGAAAAAGGCTAAACATTCTTTAAAACTTTATTTCAAACTGACATTGATATAATTTGCATCCATACTTCATTCTTCCGTTCCTCATCATTTCTTTTTTCGTTCGAAAGCTATGTAAATTATTCCTAACTAATAATTTCTAGAACCTATGAGCCATATTTGTTTCTCTTCTGAACTTGCATCGTTCCTTATTCTTATTTTGACTAAGTAAAAAACAGCAGACGTTCATTAGAGTCTATCTTTCGCAGCTAATTATACTTCGGAGTACCGGTTAAATTTCATTAAGGTTTGTTAATTCATTGAGAGTAACGAACTAGTTATGGTTTCAGTCCTGAATACCAAAGAGATGAGATGTTTAAAAATTCTTCATTTGCTGTCTATTGTTCTTGGATCTAAATTATTAACGAATAACTAGCTACTCGGAACATAATTTTGTGAAGATTTTATTTTTCATATCATTTTTTATATATTCGAACATGAAGATATTGTTGCGTTAAAATATTAATCTTCTTTGGCGACCAGCATGTTCACATAGATTATTGACTTTTTAGGTTGCTAAACAATTACTAATAAATGTTTTTTTGTGTGTGTGTATTTCACATTGTTATTTGATGTAACGGAAAAACAGGAATTCGATTTCATAAATCTGCTACAAATTACCAAGGGTGCAAAGTAAAAAGTGTATTTAATGAGAAGTAAGCGCGAAAGTGAAAATCCTATTTCGGTGTTATGTTATGAAAGCAATTCTTTTATCTTAATTTTAACAATAGCAAAACACACGATTGAACGTTTTTGATGAATGAGTTTGTATATCATCATAACATTAAAACATTGTAATATACTGTGTATTAGAATAAATTATCAAAAATTATTAAAAGTAAAGAAAGTAATTATACAGAAATGAAACTGATATCATCAAAATAATAATGATAATTTTTTTGAGTTTTAAAATGTAAAAAACTTTTTTTGAAAGAAAATGCTTTTCCCATAGTTAAGCCATAACTATTGCCCATCTGGCGGATTCGTTTGGTTTGGGGGTTTTTTTTGGCAAGGGTGATAGATTGGACCATGCTGCGCCAGACAAGGTAAAATTCTTTCAATTTGAAATTTCGAAATTCCTTGGTATAGGAAACAATGTGGAATAAAAATTAATAGTAGATAACCTTCGAGAAAAAAGGATGGTAGACTAAATATGTGAATAAAAACCAATTGATTTTAGAAAGTGTAAGAGGTTATCACGTGGAATTTTTCCAAGTAAAATAGATAAAATAATATTATATAAGATTTTAAAAAAATGTCAATGCTGTGCATAAAAATTTGGGCACGAGCATGATTCACTCGCAATCTGGTGAGAACTGTATCCGCTTTTCTGTTCATTTGAGAAGGCCAAAGTTCGATGGTAGGTTTAACTCCACGAAGCTTGCTTTCGCTTTCAATATCCCACTCTCTTTGCCGTTTGCTTAAAAGAAACATTTAAGGTGTTTTTTCAAGTCTGTCAAAGGTGTAGTAGTATTCTTTGTAGAAGTCGCCAATTTGGCAGCCTTGTCTGCTCTTTCGTTGCCCACAATCCCAACATGGGATGGTACCCAGCATAATAAAACATAAAAATCTCGAGATGCTAGTTTATTTAAAATATCCAAAACATTTAAAACCAGAGGATGATAATTAGATTGAGGATGAAATGATTCAAGAGTAATATATTAAGGGAGTCTGTGCAAATGATGAAATGCTTTTGCAGAGTATCAGAGTAAATAGCAGTTATCTCTGCTGTGAACACTAAATAGAAAGAATTAATTTTAAAAGAAAAGACATTTTCAGGAAAAATTACTGAAAAAGATGCACTAATAGCTGACTTGGATCCATCTGTATAAATTGGAAAATTAACATAATGCTGCCTATGTTCAAGAAAGATTTGTTGATAGGTGATATCCGATGAGTTCAAATTTGGTAAATCTTGTAAAAGGGTTTAAATTGTGGAAAACAGTAATTTCCCAAGGAGGGAACTTGTCTTTCGGCTGAAGGGTTACGGTTAAATAGAGTAGATTTAAATCTGCAAGAATGTTATGTACTCTCATACAGGAATGAAGGTATTTCCTGGCTTCGGCTAATCGAATCAAGAATGGGCGCAGCTCAAAATTATGAAATGGATAATTTATATTAGATTTAATTATAAAATAATAGTTCAGTGAACGCCATTGCCTTCTACATTCAAGGGCAGGTTCAAAACTATCAACATACAGGCTTTTAATGAGTGAAGTCCTGGTGGTTTCGTAATTGCTTTTTTATATCTTCTTTCTTTTGGCTAACTGGAGTGTTTTTTGGTCATGACAAACTCACTCTAAAGCATTTCTAAGTTTAAAGTCTTTTCTTTTTTAATGATAAATTAATTATCGCCCAAATTTTATGCTGAATTTCGGAAGCATTTAAAAATATTAATTAGCATAATTGTCAATAATACTGTTACAAACCTGCAATTCGGCTTCCCAGCATAGTTTGTTCCATCATCAGAAAGACTGTTTTAAAGTCATCGGTATTGGACTGAGTCCGGGTGTAGCGTCGGAGGTTCCAGAGCTTGGCGACTTTGGCGCAAAAATAGATTATACCCGAAACATCGAGAATTTTCCCGATCCGTCCAGTAGGAACCGAGATACGCCTCAAGCGTTCCTGATTGGTTGAGAGGCTTCTAGCCCCGCCTCCTGAGACCTATAAAAGGAGTCTGCAGCTGCCAGAGTGGAGTAGTGGGAATCGATGGAGCGGAGTAGTCGGGAGCGACAGAGTAGTAATAGTCGGAGTCGACGGTGAAGAACTGGTTTTCCAGGGATTAGCAGAGCAGTGACGGAGTCAAGCTAGTGCTGAACTAAGCTGTGCGCTACTGTTGGCAGTAGATTTTTGTTGTATGCTGTTGTTACTGCACGTCTCGGCTGAAGATAATCGTCTTCTATGCTATATATAGTTGTCGTTTTTGTGCTGTCCTGTGTGTCTTCGTGTAAATAATCATCGTTGTTTCGTTTTCTACTGCCGCCTGCTGATTGAGAGTTCTCCACACCATATAACTTCCACTATCCAAACGAACCCCGTAAATTTCGTAACAATACTTTCACCATTAGTATAATTTTTAATAACACTTGCCAACAAAACTCAATTTCGAAAATCTGAATTTTCGTTTCCCTTACTTCTTGAAATATTTTCACTCACCTGATTTTTTCTTCTTGCTCAAAGATAAGGAAAAAAGATTCAGTTTATTATAGTGTCTGTTTACTGTGTGCATTTATAAAGCACGTGAGCAGTGTAAAATTTTTGATAGGACTGTGATGCCTTGAGGCACCACTCTGTTAGAAATATTTAAGTTTTCTCACATTTTAAAGCTCAAAAATGGTTTTCTACGTGATCATAAATATCAAATAATAAATAAGCCATTAAATTAAAATTCAACGCAATCACTATTCTTGTTGAACCAATTGGTCGCCAAAGGCTGTTAGTTCTTATTCTGTTTTTATGAAATTCATTGCGAAATTACGTTGCTGCTTAAGACAACATACAATTTGAAAGTAGATTACCTGGATAGTAACGTTTTTAGAGGTATTAGATGCTATGGAACTTGATTCTGTTAAGAAGGACACAATAAATAAAATATGCATAAAGCTTTTAAAGTAACTCAGATCCTACATATATACTTACTTCACATTTATAATACTTTGTTAGGGGAATAATATATATCAAGTTATGCATAGAAGATTTAATTGAACTTAAACATAATCAATATTTCCGGGGAATCATTCACCCATCAAATGCAACTAGTGGAAAGTATACAAATGACTATATATTAAATGCACACAATATAATAAATGGATTGTTAAGAATTTGTGATGTTGCTTGCCAGCCCAATAAATAAAACAGTTTTACAGAAATAGTATTGACTTTTGAACAGGTGTTTAGACAACTTTGGCTGCCATTTGTTTACAAAATCGAAGATTCACGAAACAACAAGAATCTTAGCGATAGATCCATTAAGACTCAAGTTACGTTTATCCTTCTAGAAATTTCAGTGTATTATCTTGGAATATTAAACATAAGAATTCAATTAATATTAAGTCAGTAACGAGACGCTAGTTAAGTGGAAGTCAAACGAATAAGTGAATGATTTCTCTCTGAGTGTTCTGTGCTGCTTATTGCCGATTTGTTGCTATTTAATGCAAGTGTCGTTTTGGGCATGTTTCAGCTGTATTCTGCTAGTGTGAATTCGTGCTTCCATGCAGAATAAAGCATCTTTATTCATTAATTAATCCGTGTTAGATTCTTTTTACCACACATTTACTGAACTGTACTTTGATATTTGGGTTAATTTTTTAACACTTTTTATTTATATTTTAACATCTGAAAGGCGAATTGAAATATGAAACATTCATTCATATAATGTATATTTCAAAATTTCATATCTAACTCTGCTAATAACAAAGCTGTACTGCAACCAAACAAGAAAAAGCATATAAAAATTAATTAGATTAGAAAGTTCAAAGTATACATGCCCCCGTGTGTCTTATGCTTGTGGAACTTAGAAGATTTCTGTGTTTGAAGGTCACTGTTTAAAATTAGAATTAAACTAGAAGAATTCTGGGTGGCACATCAATAAACAATGCATTTGTGATAATTTTATACGAGCTTTGCAGGCGATCGAGAAATACAGAAACAATCATACATTTTCCATTCGTCATAGTTGTAAGATTTTTATTCATCTTCGTCTTAAGAAATCGAATTTCTAATATAGGTAATACAATATACAGAATATGACAAAAAATACTATAATCATCGTAGATTATATAATTTTTATGCATAAAAAATTAACTAGTTTCAAATAATCAGGCAAAAAGTAGCCAAACATAGTAAAAAAGGAATTGCTTCTAAACATTCAGTATCATATTTGAAGGGCAGAGAGTGGCTGAATTTTTTAAAAATTCTTTTGTATTTCAAATAAATTTACTAAAACTGATTAATTCGACTTAAAAAATGTTAGATCTTATAAAACGGAAAAAAATGGATGTTAATCCAGTTCCACCATGTTTAAGAAATATTATTTACCAATAAATTAGTAGCAAAAATTTCATGATCATTGAATCGTATCGAAAGAGTTGCATTTTTAAAAAAAAGTCTTTCTCTCTAAAAAAAATGACCAGAACGAACTTGCAGGTTTTACATGCCGCTAGGCACCAATCCTTGCCAAATTAAAATATTGAGCCTCTTGTTACCAGATAAAGGCGACAACATAATTACTTTGTATTAAAAGCAATCAGATCTTGTCACGATAGCGCTGTTTCCCCAAGTAAAATTGTTGGCGTTAAGTTGAAGCAAAGCAACTTATGACAAAGCAGAAGTATTAACCAAATGCAGTAGTCCAATAATGGCATATCAACACTAATGACATGCTAATAGAAAAAGTATAGTTTTGTGTTTAATACTGAACAGAATTTGGGGTTTATCAATTTCAATAAAAATATCGTTTTCAGAGACGGTACTTTGATTTGATTTGGTTTGGTTTGGTTTTGGCCCAAAAGCCAAGACGTTGACTATGCTGCGCCAACCAGTGGAATAAAATCAAAACAATATGAGAGCATAAAATTTTACTACGAGAGGTTACAAATGATGTTTTTTAAGAAAATAAACATATTTTAAATGAATGAACAAAGTTTTATGGATTTCAAAAGATCAAAAAGATTAACAGGAGGTATTTTGCCAAGTAAAGTTGATAAAGAAACTGAAGACGTTTGAAGAAACTGCAAGCGCTGAACATTGAAACACGGGCATTCAGACAAAATATGGGGAATAGACATTTGACAGTTGCATCGTGAACACATTGATGGTTGTTCGCTAAGTAAAAGATGAAAATGAGTGAATCTAGTATGACCAATGCGTAAGGGAGTTGAAAGGGTATCTGCGTTTCTATTTTTTAATGAAGGCCAAGACTATAAAAGTGGTTTGATAGCTTGGAGATCCCAATCTGTTAGCCATTTCGAGTAAAGAACCATTTTGACATGTTTTTTTTTTAAATAGCTCGCTGGTAAAATCATATCTATGGGAGCAGAGGCCGATTTGGCAGCCTTGTTCGTTTTCTCATTGCCTAAAATTCCCACATGCGATGGTACCCAACAGAGTTAACCAGTAAAACCATGAGAAGTCATATAATTAAAAAATATCTACAACTCTTAAAATCAAAGGATGATTATGAAGATTGGGATTAAATGATTTTGGTGACATTAAGACACTTAAGGAGTCAGCATAGACAATAAATTTTTTTACAAGTCATGAAAAATTTCTTCTAATGCATATAAAATAGCAATCACCTCCGCTGTAAAAACTGAAGAAGAATGAAGTCTGTAAGAAAAACCTTTCCAGGAAAAATAGCAGCGAAAGATGCATGGCAGCAAATTTTGACCCATCTGTATATATTGGTGTAAAATCTTGATAATAAGGCCTGTGATCAAAAAATTTTTGTTGATAAATAATATCTGCTGTGTCAGATTTGGTAAAAATTTTAAAGGATTCAAATAGTACACATTAGGTATTTTCCAAGGGGGAATTTTATATAACGGCAGTGGGACTACATATGTATGCAGTACATTTAAGTCTGCGAAAATAGTATGAAATGAATTTAACCATTTTAATGAATTTACCATTCGATCTACTGTGGAATCTGCCGTTTATTACTTTCTAAACAACAATGTCAAAGAGTTTTCCTTTCTATTTGTAAACAAAATAGAAGCAAGTTATTTCAGTGTGTATATGTAAATTTGATAACACGATTATAATCCTTTTATTTACACAGATAATTATATACTTCCGCTGTTCTAATTTAAAACGAATCATAGAACAAGCAGAAACATTTATTCATCAACTTCACCGCGATACAAAAAATAGTGAAACTCGAGCCAAAAATTATTTGAAATGAACATGAGTCAAAACAAATAATGAATGTTTTTGTGAACTAATTATTATTTAAAATTGCATTATTTTAATGGATTTTAATTTAAAAAAATAGTTAAAATATTTTTTAAAAAATTCATTAAAAATAAAAACTTAATGTATAATTTCAAACATTGATATTATTAAAAAGATAATTTTTTAAACTTTAACTTGATGAAAAATCCCTTTTCTGCGATAATATTTTTGAAAGTCATCATGAAAAAATACCGAAATTGTGCTTAATTTTTAATTAATTAAGATTCTAATTCGAAATTTTTAAAAATCGATCTGACGTGCACATTATGCATCTATCAAATCCAAATGATTCATATGCCATATTTGGTAGCTGTAGGCCTATAGAGTATCAACACATACATACTCAAACATTCAGCTTTATTATAAGTATAGATGATAATGAAGCTAGATTCAAAAAATTTGGCACAGCTTAGCCAAATGAGGCTCTTACGCTAATAAACCTCACAAATTAAATCAAATCAAATCGAGTCAAAAATTATTTGAAATGAACATGAGTCAAAACAAATAAAGAATGCTTTTCTAAAAACTAATTATCAACTAATTTTATTTAAAAGATATACAGCAATGATTTTTTGTGAGAAATATATGAGAAATTTGATTCGAAAAAATATTTTTAATGATAAAATTTTAGAAGCCGTGGAAATTTTTCTTATAATTTTTGCAATTTTTAAAAAATATTTCTTTTGCCTCATTTCTGATTGTTTCTCTGAAATTGAAACCTTTTTCATTGTTTTATCAAATGATTCGCTTGATTTTCTTACATAATTGGAAGCTAAAGAGGAAGGGTTTTATTTAATATTTAACGAGATGAATAAAAAAGTGAAATTACAATATCCCAAAATTTGAATGATAGTTTAAAAAAACAATTAAGTTTCTAACAGCATTATCATATTATTTCAATTAGAAACTCTCATGTATTTGATGAACAGCACACATCCAAGACTATT
>JAPMOR010037329.1:534996-552008 GCA_026543865.1 Argiope aurantia | reverse complement strand
ATAATGGTTTTATTGTATATGTGCATCATTTTTATCTATGACAGTTTGATAGAATCATTGGCATGAAGTTATATATAAACAATTTAAATGAAGTTATATATAAACAATATCCATAGTGAACAGCTGGTCGCCAAAGTGGGTTCCAAGTCTGAGGGGAAAATACTGATTCGGAGGGGGAAAATACAAATTTTCGTTGTCTGTGTAGTAAAACCTGTTAAAGCCTTTATCACCATATCCGACCGACATATAAAATTTAATAAAAGTACTAAAACACAATTAACTTATGTTTTATTAACTTCTGAAATAATATATATATCCTGTGAAAAAAATGTGATAATGATATATACATTTTTCCAGCTTTTCCAAGAAAAAAAAATTTATATTATTTTATCATGTTATGAATTTATACTCGGTTTAATTATTAGTGTTTATATGCATATTGCAATGCATTTATATGACAATATTACGACATTTATTTTCCATCTTGCATTAATATTACTGAACCTTCAGCACAATGTGTTCCTAGATCTTGCAACTATACTATCATTTCGTCAAGTAATTATACCGATATACTTTTTTCAGTAGTTATTTATAAATAGTACCGTTCTACATATTTCGAGGTTGGGTATTGCTAACATAATGAACTCATGACTGCTTGCTGATGAAAGGTAGATTTCCACGTGCGCGCTCAACGTACTAACAAAAGTCTTATGTTTTTCTTTCTTTCTTAAATTTTAAATTTCGTAAATAGGATGTACCAATTTTATTAGATGTATCGAATGACTGATGACTCCGATAACATTAATCATTGTAAAATATTTTTAATTTGTGTCAACTAATTTCTGTTATTCGCTTATTAAAAATTCATTTTCTTTTCTCTTTGATACGTTTCAATAACCCGCCTTATTTAATTAGAGGTTGGATTTTGTTGTTGATGATGATCGTTAGTGTTTGAAGCCTATTTTTTTCGATTTAGGCATTTTGTTTTGAGTTATAAGAAAGCGCCTGAGATCGAGAGGAGTCTCGGAAATATAACTATCTAGGAACTGAATTATAATTGTTCATGCAAGAACACTTCTAAATAAAATTTCACTTTTCTATAGAAAACTGAATGACAACTAAATAATGTTTTAGAAAGTACTTTTCATATATTTAAACAAATGCTTAATAACTATTTAATTATAAGTTGCTTGAGTAGTAGTGTATTAATGTAAAGGGTGTATCAAAATTAAAGCAAGATTTGAATTTGCCACCATTCGTGCAATAAAGTGCTGGTAGCCCTATTAAAAAACAATTTGACAGCCGATAGTTTAGGGTCAGTAAAAATGGAGCGATAGAATAACGTATTTTTATTGTTGAACTATATTTCAAAAAGTTTTCCACTGATCAAAAATTTGAGAATTGGCCCCTTGATCATGTGATTTAATAAATACCATTGGATTTCTTTTTATGGGGTTATTTGAAGTCAAAGGTCTATGCCACAAGCACACAAGCGAGCGTGCATTGAAGAAGGAAATTCAACGCTGCCTCAACGAAATTCAGCCCCATTTGTCCAAAAAAGTCTTGGGAAAATTTTGACATAAGAGTGTGTGTGTGTGCCAGCAAAGCCGTGGAGGTCATTTGCCCTATGAGTTATTCCATTCATAACACTATACAATTCAATAAAAATATAACGATTTAAAGAAAGTAGCTGTTTTTTTAAAATTTAATTCAAATCTTACGTTAATGCGTTGTTCTGTAGAGTAACGCTCCATTTTATAAACTCTAAACCATCAGCTGTCAAATGGTTTTTTTTTTCAATAGAGTTGAAAACACTTTACTGCAACTTTACTTTGGGACACCCTTTAAAATCTAATGTTGACTTCGCTATTAGAATGGTGACTTTACGCAGCAGTAAATTGATTTTGTATGTAATTTCTTAAAATGTTGTTCTTATAATAGGAAATTTGAAAATTAATATTGGTTGATTGGTTGGTTTGAGGTTTCATGGCCAAAACAACCAAAATGAAGGTTATACTGTGCCAAACAAGTTTATTTCTAATTCAAAGTTTAATAAAAACAGTTTCTATAAAAGTGATACAAAAATAAACATTGATAAAAAGATAAATTACAAAAAGTCATAACGAAGCCATAATAGTGAGTTCAAATTAAGGAATAGAAACCTACAGATTTTAAAAAGACAAAAAGGTTCTTATGTGGATCTCTGACAAGCAACAATGTCAAGTCGCTGCTGTTGTTTTGAAGTAAAACAAGTGTTGACATTAAAATATGGGCATTCAATAAGGTTATGAAAAAGGTATATATGATAAAGGTATTCAATAAGTATATGTGTTATTCCACAGTCACAGTCATTGGGCATATCGGCAATTGATCATTTAATAACAGATGTCTATATGTGAATCTAGTGTGACCGATTCTCAGACGAGTTAAAACTGTGTCATGTTTACGATAATTCAAAGAAGGTCAATTTTCTATGATAGGCTTGCAAATATGAAGTTTGTTTAGAGTATTCGAATCCCATTCGGAATAAAGAACGTCTTGAAATGAACCCTGCATATTTCGAAGAGGATGAACCAGAATTAGATTTGCACGTACACGTATCAGGACAAAAAAAAAAAGAACATGGATAAAGAACGATTTAAAATCGACCCTGCATAGTTCAAAATAGATGAATCAGAATTAATCGAAATATTCCGAAATTTACTCTTGCCCTGTCTATGTATCAAGACAAAAAAAAACCATGAATAAAGAACGACTTAAAATAGACTCTACATAGTCCGAAATGGATAAACCTGAATTAATCGAAGTACCCCAAAATTTAGTCTTGTATATTTTCGTATCAGGACAAAAAATAAAATACAATTATATGAATAAAGAACAACTTCAAATGGACTCTGCATAGTTCGAAATGGATAAACCTGAATTAATCGAAGTATCCCAAAATTTAGTTTGCACGTCGTATCATGAAAAAAAACACTATATAAATAAAGAATGACTTCAAATAGACTCTGCATAGTTCGAAGTAGATAAACCAGAATCATTCAAAATATTCCAAAATTCATAGATTTTCTTTTGCTGAAAATTCCTTGCCAACAGCATTTTACGACTAATTTATTCCTTACAAGAAACGTAAAAGAATTGAAGGCCCTCAATTGATTTAAAGCATTGATGGATAGAAATACCAAACCTTTCTTTGAACTGTCAGCGCAGATTGGCAGTTCTGATTGAATGCATCCGCATTGTAATCGCAAGAAAAGTTTTCTTCAAAGATTTCGTTATCATGCGGTTGGTAGATTGACTAATTAATTATCTTTGTGTGTTACAAGGGCCAATACTGGTCAAGTTGCGCAAAATACATTCTAATATAAAATACAAATTTTAAAACAGTATTGATATGAAAGAGTAGTATAGAAAGTCCAGAAGTAAAAAAAGAGGACAGAATATAATGATAAATTAATTACTATGTATGAAATTAATGTCACTAGCAAATGAGACAGCGTAGATATGGTAAAGTTTCCTAGCACCTCCATCAAATTAGGTTAAGTCTTCCTGAAATATATTACTATAAGGAACTCAAGAATTTCTCTGTTAAGACTGTCTCGATCTTTAATTTGTTAAAACTAGATCCAAATGCCGGAGATGCTAATGAGTAGAATTTCTATGGCCAAGGCAAAGTGTGGTTTGTATGACATTAATAGGGTTGAAAGAGTCAACTTTAAGTCTTTGTAACATATGGTTGGGTGAAATGCAATTTATTATTTAATTGTGAATCGCATGTATGTTGTCATAAAAAGAGTGAATTTTGTTTAAGAAACTATTAGCAGAACAAAGAATAAACCAGCTTGAATGCCGCAATATTCTAAGCATATTCTCTAATAAAGATATTTTCTGCCTACCCTTCTCCTCCCATAAAATAGTGCAGTGTTATGAGCACCGGGAATTATCTAATTTTTATCCTCAGAGTCTTGCACATGGACATTTCGTGTTTCGGTGGAGGGTGAAGAAGACAGAGTATGTATTCTGGACATCTTTTCTGCGTCCAAAAGAAACCATAATTTGAAGGAAAAAAAATTTCATTTATCTTAATCTTTGTGTTGTTGAGTTATCGCATATAGTGCATGTATGAAAATGTACATGGAATTAGACAGTCAAGTCATCGATGGATTTGACTCAAAACTTGACACAGATCTTGATAAGATCTAAGATGCAAAAATTGTGGGTCCAATTTAATCTGTCTAACTCGTTATGTTTTGTATTTATCCAATTTATTTGTTGTAGGGCAAAAAGACTGAAAAATTCCCTCTGAATAGATTGCACTCAAAATTTGATCGAAATCTATAAATTTGGAGTCAAAACTACATATCAAATTTCATCCATTAAACTCAAAGCATTTTCAATTATTGCGTTCGCAACTAGACAGACAGAAATAAAGACATAAACTCCAAAAATGTGTTTTTCATGGTCTTCTGAAACATGGAGATTTATCAAAATCTTAATGACGGATTTTTTTTGAGGATTACAGTGTTGTTTTTTTTTTTTTTTTTTCATCCCATTTAAGATTAATGTCTATTTGCTATTGTTTTATTTTTTGAAACAATTTTTCGCCAAATATTATCCTGTAAAGTTTTTATCGCAAACTTAAAAGCCCTTTAATACCATATTCTATAGTAATCTAAGATGGCGTTTATATGACGGCTTTTAGAAGATTGGCGCGATTTTGTCATGCATGGCTATAGATCGTACGGTTTCTCTTTGTGTACTTAACACGAGAAAATAAAAAAAAAGTCAAAGTCATTAGCAGCCAAATCAAAATTGTACTTTTCTTATGATCCTTTCACTTCAAATTTTTCAAAAGTCTCAGTCTTTCAAGCGATAGTATTTTGTGAGCTTTGAAATATTAATTAAACTTGAAAATGATGTACTGGCGTCAAATTTTTTTCACGCCATTACTCTTCAAATTTCATACACCGCTGTCATCCCACTGATTGGCTAATATGGCAACGATGCTTATGGTGTTTTCTAGTCTTACCGGAACATTTTATACCTCATTATTTTTGATTCAAAAGACAATTTATTTAACTAACTCGTTTTTATTGAATTGTATGCTCATTATCCTGAGAAATAATGGGCGCTTTTTCTTCTAGATTATTACAGTTCACATCCGCAGTCTTTTTCACTCCGTAATATTTCTTGCGTTTTGAAATGCTAATTAAAATAAAATAAGATGAATTACTACCAAAGTTGAACTTTTTCACGTCAATTACTATGCCAATTTCACGCAATATTTAAGATGTTTTTATTAGAATCTTAATGATTTGCCAAAGAGTCGCCAACTTGGCATTCTGAAGACTTACTGGTAATCTTTTTCACTCTCATGATTTCTAATGTAAAAAGGCATAGCTTGTTTCACCAAATGATTGAAATTCAATCATTTCTTATCATCCATAAGAATTATCGTCTCTTTCTGCTGTATTATTTTAATTTTAAATGAGTATAATTTTTACTTATCCAAAAATGTATTTTTCATTGTCAAATTTCTCTTTTACCGTCATGGAAATAGATATATTTCCTTCTGTCACATTGCAGAATTTTTTAATCAGCTTTCTCGCTCGAAATCTTGCATGATTCTTCTTATAACAGCCATTCTGAAATGTTCTTTATCTAATAAATGAATCATTACAGACTATTTTGTTTTGCTAACTGTAAAATAGTTAATTCGAGTGAAATAGTTTGCGTTCTATATCGTTACCGAATCCTCTACATCCAGTTCTTCTAATCACTTTTGAGTAAAAAGAGCTGTGACAAGCTCTACTTTACAAAATCCACACTGAAATATTATTAAAAAGATCATATCCAATTTGCGTAACTGATATCCTTTGTGATAAATGGAAAAAAGTTATTAAATTTTCTTCCAACTCTGGACTAATTTAAGCTGAGTAACTTCAGAAAATAATTCATTCAAGTAGTGAGTAAAAAATCAGACTTCATCTTTATTATTTAGAAAGAAATTCCCATTTCAAATTTTAGCATTGATTCAGTAGCGGTCGTTGTCAAATTTTGCATACAAACAAAATTTTGATCATGAAAACACGTGACGTTAAAAATGATTAAAATGAAACGCCACGTGAAGCGTTCAACTTAAGTGAAACCAACTACTTCAGGATCTTCTTATCATTTATGAGCCTTTATATTCTGGGCAAATATTATTTATTTTGTTATTTATAGCAGGCTTCCTTTCTTCGGAATAAGGTAGTCTGGCAACCGAGGATATGGCATTTTCTCCAATAATCTGGAAAAAAAATTCTGCATTTTTTTTTTTTTTGATTTACTGTAAGAGGCTTACATATGCAATTATGATTTCATAAACAGTAGATTTCTATATTGACAAATTTATTGATTTATTTTGTTTTCAAAAATCGTGCATGTCTATATGTGAAATACTTTTCTTCATTTGTGGGTAAAGTGTTGTTTTTTTTTTTTTGGCAATTTTTGATTATGGAAAAATAATAACTTATCCATCTGCAAATAGCATAGTATATTGCATAATATTGTAAAATTCGAAAAAATAATATTGTATAATATTGTTTTACAATATCCAAAAACATTGTAATATGCAAAACTTTTTTTATCCTCTTTTATGTTGGATTCGATAAGTTTACAAGGCATTCCTAATATTGTACAACCTAGTTCCCAATATTATAAAATTAATTGATAAATGGATAGTACATAATTAATTACATTTTTTGGAAATTAAATATCACCTTTCAGCTACAGAAACTTTTTTTAACTTGAGTCGAACATACTTTGATAATTCTTTAAAAGATAGTTGTTGTTACTTTCTGTTTATCTTATTGTTTCCCTTGCTACTCCACTTGTAATAACTTGAGAATGGAATCCAAGACCTTTTAGTGTAATTGAGAGATAATTTCCTTTATTTACTAATTTCTTTTCACTGTTGACTCCATTTCTTCTTTAAAACTGCCTTTTCTAATACATTGTGTGTTATATACTTCTTACTTTATGAAATTCCATCTTAAATTATTGCTTTCCAAAATCTGATCAAAGCAAATAGTAATTTTTTAAGCGTGCAATTGCATAGTATTTTAATCAGAAATAAAAACCATGTTATTTTAATAGAATTACACTTATTATGTTTATTGTGTATTTGAATATTCCTAATAAAGTCATGACACTGTGAAGCTCTTAAAAACTTAACTGTCCGGTAAAAGATCTAATTGCACATTTTCTTTGGTAACTTCACTTCTAATAGACATTGTAATTGTAACTTCACTTTCATATCGCCCATAGAAACTATGCAGATATAATAAACAGATTCTTTAGCTTCCAAAAATGAAAGAAAACCATGTATTAAATATATGATAAATATTGAATTTCATTGCAACAATAAAAACTATTGTTCAAAATTCTGTAGTAAATTTTTTTTATTTAATCTGATTTAATCCCGTAATATTGTTTTATAAATGATAGAAAGAGAATATGTCAATAGATATACTAAAAAATAAAAATATTAACCAAAGGATACGGAGTGAAACAAAGATTGCATGGACAATACACGAACTATAAAACCTTTGTCAATAAAGGATTATTGATAAAATGTATAAGTCGAGATTGTTACAAATTTACTAAAGAATCAATAAATGTTATATGTTTATAAGTATTTAGAAAAGATTTGCTATTTTGTTTTTAACGGGAATAAAAAAAGCTTGAAAAAATTTTCTTAAACAATAATTGCCATCAGTTTCTTGAAAGTGTTTTTTTTTTTTTTGAAAATTAAATTCACAGAAAAGCATGAAAAAAAATTATTTGCGAATTTACGAAAGCTTTAATTCTTTTCCTAATGGGTAATCAAAACATATCTGACAACTTTTTTTTAAATAAAAAATTAAGCAAAAGATAAACACATTAAGACCCCAAGACATCTTTTCTTCTTTTTATAAAAGGAAAGAAAGAGATTATCTTTATGCATTTTATAGGAATAAACAGCATTTCTTTAAAAATAAGTTTGATTTATTTATGTCCTCATTAACTATGTTATTTAATGCTTCATTGTAATAAGACCATGTCATTAATGACAGAAATAATTCATTTTGACAGCTAATTACTTCATAAATTTCAAAGAATGTCTCGGATTGTATTTTATTTTAAGTACTGAAACATTTTGGATAAGTGAAGGGAACGAGAGTTCGTAATTGAAAACTGTAATTTTTTTCATTGTTATATTTTTTAATATTAATATAGCGCTCTGAATAACTGCATTAAATAGCTATTTCTAAAACAAATAGCAAGGAAAATATAATAGCTTAACAGTTCGTACATTCTGACGTAAGGAAACCTTGCGTGTATCCATTATGATTTTAGCATCGTTATTTGTAATGAGTAACCATTATCTAAGAAATTAAAAGAAAAGCCGTTTAAGATAGTTTCTCTCAAATTTAACAAATAGATAATAAAATAATTATAATATGCCCTCCTTATCTTTTATAAAAGTATAAAAAATATGATTTAAGTGATATAATACACACTTGTTTTGTACTACCAATGCTTAAAAAAATCTTATTTTATAGATTTGATATCTATTATCGTATCAAGATTGATTAAAATCTAAATTCATGAGAAAAAATAAAAACTACAGCGGAATGTTTTATCAAAAACTTTTAAGCTGTTTTTTTTATTATTATTATTTACTTTCTCATGTACGTAGTATAGATAAAGTAAAGTAATCATTAAAAAATTCGAACTCGAGATTTTGAAGAATCTTCACATTTGAGGCCTCCCTGTGTTCATAAAACATAATTTTGGAAACTTTCTGTCTATCTGTGGCATAGATACCTCAAGTACGCTTTGAACTAGACGGTTGAAATTTGGTATACGGTATGTACACCAAATTTGCAGATTTTTATCTTAATTTTAGCCAAATCTGTTCTGAGGAAAATTTCTGTCCGGTTGTGCGAAAATAAGTTAAAAGTATAATTATAAAAAAAGAAGAAAACTAGTTAAATAAATTTCGGTACACAGATTTAGCATCTATAGTATAGACACCTATTAAATTTTGAGCCAAATCCAGCTCATTTCTGTCGGTCTGTACTTTCAAAAACATGTAAACGCAATTACTAAAAAACGGAATGACTAAAATATGCGAAATTTGATATGAGAATTTTGTGGCACGAGTGCATTTTGGTGCCAATCTTTGTTCCAATCAGTTGGGGAAATTTTTTTTATTAAAAATGCATCAAGAAGTCAAATTTAAGATAATATAACAACAATTAAGTAAAACGACTATGCCTTTTTTAACTTTAAACCATGACACTTGCTATGTAATAAACAAAGAGAGAGCTTTGGACAAAATCCAAATAAATAAACAAAACCTGGAAAAATAAAATAATTATTTGTATAAATTTTCAAAAAAAGCAAAAAGAGTTAACGGAGCATAAAGAAAAGCTTCTATTATTGCTACTTTTTTTTATTTAGAGTGATTCATTTACATCGGACATATTAAGAGATTTTATTTTAAACATAGTATAAGATGGAAAAGAGCTTCTTCAGAAGTTCACTTTTTGAAAAATTAAAATTAACTTATCTTTATTTTTCCGCAATGAACTTTTCTAACAAGTATAAAATGGAAAATTCAGAGCATTTTATTCATTCAATGTTACTGTTTCAGTTCTGGACTTTTTTTTTCCTTGCAGAGGTTTCTTACAAGAAATCTGAGATGTTTAAACACGTAATATATTGAAGAAAAAAAAGTAGAAAGGAAAATTAGACTTCACTTTACATTAATTTACAATAAGCTAACTTCTTTACAAACTTAATCTGATTAATCTTCTCCTTATGCTAAATTTTTTTTCTTGCAAGTTTGTCTAGTGTCTGATTTTTATTTTTTTATAATCACTTCACAGAGTCGTTTATACATTTATTAATTTATTACCATTTTACCACAGCGTTTAATTTCTCTATATAGATCAGTGAAATTACTTTTAATAGACTAGAATTAGATTTTCAAATATTTGCTACTTTATTTTTGTTATAAATAATACATGATTTTTTTTCCAATAATAATAATCGTTTTTTCCGGTTCCTTTTATTTGTTGGCATCTGTAATCGTAATCTAGTACAATCGCCATGGTGATGAAACTGTATAGTCGCAGAAAACAGAAGTACTCTCTGACATAACGGATCAATTTAAGGAATTTCATGCGCCTATTTATATGTTAGTTTTCAACATTTCCCCACCTTCATAATTTTTTTGAAAATTTAACTTATTTTTCCATAATTTACGAGAAATAAAAGCCCAGCAAAATTTTTTCTTAGAAATTTTTCGCATATTTCATAATAAAGATATTATCCCACTCCCCCCCCCCCACGAGTTTTCAAATTTTTATTTTCAGGGTCCCACAAATGGGAGTTGCGTGTTTCGTAGTATACTATAAAAAGCGAATATGTATGTTGAAAGCCTTATTTTTTAACGAATAAAATACAAAAGTTAACACACAACTAGAATTTTCGTAACAAGGTTTCATATCAAATTTCATATATTTAGGAGTCTATGTTTTTGAGTTACAGTTTTTTTTAAGCGTGAAAGTACAGACTGATAGACATTCAGTCACTTGACAAACTTGTTTCAATATTTGATATGATTGTACATTTTAGAAGTTAAATCTGTGCCCATATTTGCTCATCCAGCTGTTTCGATTTAATAGATTTGTTCATTTGTACTCGGATAGTCAGACATTTTCCTGAGGATGAATATCGTCCAAAATTAGAAAGTATTCTACGAATTTAATGTACATTCCGAATTTCATTCGTCTAGCTCAAATATTGCTTGAGCTATCATGTTCACAGATATATAGGAGTGAGGGAAATCTGAAACATGGAGATTCATCAAAATCTCGAAAAATGTTTTGATGATTACAAGATCTTACTCTTTATATATACTTTGCATATATGACTTTTTGTATACTTCGTATGTTAAGTATGTATAAACCATTACCACTTGAAATCTCCGTACATATGAAGTTAATAAGTTATACTAACTGGATTTGTTTCTGAACTCTGGATCAATCTCTGCTCTTACATCTATGTTTTACATTTATGCTTTCTACGTCGCACCTGCGGCATGACGAATACCTGATACCCGTGCAATGATACTCGGTTATGGAATCGGAGGGACAATTTGAAAGATTTAACTCTTTGCCTCCGGATGGTACCTCTCACTCATCGTTCAAGACGGTGCATCATTTTGATGTTTTACTTATATAATTTTGATTGTTAAAAATACCAGCAGAATAGTAAGAAGATGCACATTAAATAAAAGGGAGAATTCAGTTTAAAACAATTATATATATTGTTACGGTTATTCCATCGGGGTTCTTTGCTATTTATTGGTCGAATAAATAAACAGCCCTTTAGTAGAAAGCGACGACGTTTATTAAACACGAAGAAACAGATACAAGGACAGCAGATATACAGCCGAGACGAACACAGGCAAGACACAGCAGCACATTACAACAAACAGTAATCTACAAGTAGTAAGCGTTAATAATAACAACCACAGCACAAAAAGCGCCCAGGTGAGAGCCTAGCCATTTCTACGGTCTCTCTAGATGCCTGCAATTTGCCACTGTCTCCTCGCTTTATCCGCTGTATCGAACTGCCGACTCACTATTACACGACTGGCTACTCCACACACGACTCGATGCTACTTCTGCAATAAACACCAGGAGTCGGCACACAACGCAACTCAGCAAACGCTTGAGCTCCACATAATGCTTGATCTTCGCTGGACTGATCCAACTATTCGTCGCTGGCTCTTTTCACGATTCAATACACGATTGACTTTGGCTTGAAACTGTCGACCTTTTATAGTTCCCGGAGCAGGGCAGAGAAGGCTCTGGAACAATCAGGCCTATCTCGGTTTCTATTGGCTATATAGCTAAAATTCTGAAAGTTTCCAATATTATCTATATTACTGCCAAAGTCGCCAAATTCGTCGCCAAGCTCTGAGATCACTGATTCAACATTCAACAGAGCTGATCGTAAAACAGTCTTCCCAGTGATTGAATTAACCGTGCTGGGAAGAAACATTACAGATTTGTAACAACATCTTTAAAATTAGTAAGCTTTCTTTGAATTTGACGTACATACCGAATTTCAGCCGTCAAGTTCAAATCTTGTTTGAGGTATCATGTTCACAGATAGATAGGAGTGAGGGAGATCTGAAAACATGAAGATCCATCAAAATCTCGAACTCGAATTTTGTGATGATTACAAGATCTGACTCTTTATTTATGCATTATATATAGGACTTTTTGTATACTTCGTATATTAATGTATGTATAAATAATTACTACTTGTTTTGACTGTATATATGAAGTTAATATAGTTGTACTAACTGGATTTGTTTCTGAACGCTGGACCGTTACTTGCATTTATTCTTTTACATCTATGCTTTATATATATGCTTTTTAGGTCACACCTGAGGCATGATGAATACCTGATACTCTTAAAACAATATTCGGTTATGGGAGCGGAGGGAAAATTTGAAAGATTTAACCCTTTGCATTCGGATGGTGACTCTCACTTATCATTCAAGACGATGCATCATTTTGACGTTTTATTTATTTACTAGCATTACCGTACAGCTTTGCCCGTGGCATAACATTCAAGAGGATAAATTTGCTTTAAGCTTAAGTCTGATTCATTCTGTATCTGTAATTCAATTACAGTGCGATTTAAAGAGAGAGGGTTACTTCGCTCAACAGAAGACTATACATCCCTAAGTGTGGACACTCTTTCTCTCATATTCGCTAACCGAACTTTTCTTTACTCTACATTTTCATTATCGCGTAACAAACGAAGCGTTTTGGCATTTAATGTGCTCTGGCCAAGGTTGGATTTCCTTTTCTTGGGCATAATGAGTTTTGAATCGCTTTTTAAAATCAGACGTAAACAAGGAAATATATCGCATATGCATACCACTTGCTATTTGCGCACGAGCAGTTTGAGGTTTTCGCACATGGGCGGATATGTGCAAAGCACAGTTACTGCTATTTTATGCATGCGCGAATCGTTGTAGGAAAATAACTGAAATCGCAATTATAAAACTCCTTTATTCATTTTGATATGACTTCAATATACCAAAACCTTCCTCAATAAATACCCTGCAATATGATACAAATATTTCCAAAATTAGTTAATTATTTCTTGAGTTTTTTCTCTTTTAAACATACAGGCGCTTTCAAGAGACTTCATTTTACACTACATATAGATTCATTTAATTTTTATTGTTAAAAATTTCTGCAGAGTAGTAAGAAGATTAGCATTAAATAATAGGAAGAATTCAACTTAAAACAATTATATATTTTTTCGGAGCAATAAACAAGTCCTTGTTTTAGGTTAATAATTATGCATCGAATTACTTTTCCGAGTGCCAAGGGTTAATCTAAATTCGAAATAAATTGGTTACACTTGTTCAGCTCGAAACAAATAGTCCAAATTCGGTATTGGCCACTTCCCAACATTTGTTCATCTAAATAATATGCGGGGGCCGCTTTGGTCTTGTGGTAAGGTCCGAGATTCGGAACTGGAGTGTTTCAGGTTCGAGATCCGATTCTACGAAGAACAGCCGTCAGCTCATATGCATATTCCGATTCAGCTTATTGTACATATCAAAAACCAATAATTTGAAATTCTATATTATTCGATAAAAATATTTTTATTTCAATTTCATGTTTTTTTTCATATAAATAAATTATTATTATTATGATTCATATTAAATATTAAACGTCTTCGTGTATCCCGAAGATCCACAGTCACTGACAAGTAATATTTTTTTTTTTTTTTACCTTTAGAAGTATGTTATTTCAGAAAGAAACACATAATTTTGTACAAAAACGTTCAAAGAAACAAAGGCACATTATTCGGAAGGAGGAAGCAAATTATTTGGGGGGAAGGGTCACAATATGACTAAATTTTCCTGAAAAAAACCCCCATGAAGCTCGATGCTTACGTCATCAGCTAGAACTTCAGCTTTCAAAGAATGTACATTATAGTTTTTGTTTTTGAGATCTATTTTTGTCTCCAATCCGAAAACTGAGATGGACGACCGCGTTGTCCTGGTGGTAACAGCTTCGAATCTGGAGGGTTTCAGGTTCGAGACCCGATTCCACCGAAGAACCGTCGTGTAAGGGGGTCTGTTGCACGTTAAATCCGTCCTGACCAAACGTCCTCCCGTTGGTGTGGCTTGGAAATTTGGAGAGTGGGTGCCAGCGCAAATATTGTTCTCATCATCTGACCGCGGTTCGAAATTACGAGGTTAGTTCCCAAATAGCCCTAATGTTGCTTTGAAACGGGACGTTAAAATAACTAAACTAATTAAGTCATTTGCGATCTTTTTACATGAAGTGAAAATGGAATCTCTTGCAGGTTTGCGTGTTCTGCTGCAAAATCCTTACAACCAGGAATTAATAACTCACTTAGGTACGCGATACGAGATCGTGAATCCAATCCAAATAAGGCAAGAGTGGGGGCGGCGTCTTTCTACACGTGCAACGACAGTCAATGGAACGGTAAGTTGTTTTGGGAAATAAATATTATTAACGATGAAATTAAGCTTTTAGCTACATATTTTTCATTTAATTAACCTATTAAGGATTTATATTCAATTAATTTGTTTATTTTAGTAATTTTATGAAAATATGATTTTATTCATTATTTAATCATGGTTCCACAGCTTCAAAATTTTGCGCATATTTATATTCAACAAACAGCTACTTCGCATTTATAAATATTGAACTAATGTAGAAAACGTGATAGAACAGATAAGAGTCTGATCATTTATGTTTGACAAAGTATTCATTTTATCTTAATATTTTATACTTTCATACAGCTTGTATGTTTTATAAATTGTATTTGACAACTAAATTAATACAATTTTTCAAACCAATTTTCTGGTCAACCTAGTGATCCTAGATGAGTGTTTAAAATCTGTCACTGCCAATTTTAAAAACTAAGGATGGATTATTATTACAAATTATTTGTTAATAAATGGATGTTTTTATTTTTATTAATTCGCAAATACATCTCTAGTACAGTGAATTTAATAAAGAGTAAATAAAAAGAAATTATTTGTAGTTTTTTTATATGCCAAATTAATTTTATACATTATTTTCCTTTCTTTAACCTAAGGTTACTCATCTACCTCATACATCTTTATTCATTGAGACTTATGAATACAAGTTGCACTTGGATTTAGTACTAAATAAGTAAGTAGTATCTTCAAAATAAATGGAAAATGCTTCAAATATTTTCATATTATATTTCTTTACTTTTATGTAACTCATTTCATACATTTTTTTTCTATTTTTATTAAAAAGAAAATACAAATAGGATTTTCTCTGTACTTATCAGGTAAACAGTGTGGCCATAAAATAATTTTCCCTGTTTGGCGGCAACTGCAGCTAAAACGAATTAACGAAATGAAACCACATTTCATATACAGAGTGTGAGAAACATGGGAAATATGAATTAAGCAAAAAAAAAAAATTATAACTAAAAGTTGCAGATAGGAAAAATATTGGCTAGGAATGAACAAGGAAATTTGCATATCGAGATAGATTATGTAAAATTTCTTGTGCGTGCGTGATAGCAGTGCCATACATTCTTTGTAAAAAGGGAACAGCAAACGACCTATTAGCAATTCGTTCTTGACTGTTCGTAATTGACTGTTGATGTGTGCTTAATATGGTCCATACTTGAACTCAACATGTTTTACTGATAAAGCTGTTCTACGCTGGACAGTGTCATGCCGTGGCTACTCTTAAGCAAACCTGCATATATATATTCAAACTCAACAAGAGACGGGCTGTTATGAGCATTAAAACCGACAGTTTACACGCAGTAAGTGGAGAACGTCATACACAGTATGCAATATGTTGTACACAAGGACGATCAGAATATTGAAAATGTTGCACGGCGTCAAGGGGATCTTAATACTGATGAATAAAAGATTATTTACTGTGAATTTCATGAATTCATCCATAACTGCACTCCCAAAGCTCCAGTATTTCCCCTGACGGCAACTTTTGGTACTAATTTTTTTTTCTGCGGAATTCATCTTTATATGTCTTCCACAGTCTATATATGAAATTCGGTTTCATTTGCTTCATTCGTTTTAGCTGTAGATGCCGCCAAATAGGGAAAGTTATTTTATGGCCACCCTGTATATAATGCCTTGTAGAATAAAAATAAAATTCATTACAGAACAGAAGCTAACTTTTTTTGCATCTAGAGTAATATAGCCTGTCTTTGAGAGGTTTGAAAGTGAGAAGTAAGAACTGAGTGTGTCAGGTTTACTTCTCACTTTCCACTTTATTCAGGCCACTTTATTTTGATAAAGTGGGAGGAGGAATTGAATGTAAGTTTTCAATAGCTGGTTACGTTCTCCTTCCTATGATACAATTAGATAAATAAACAAGAAAAAAATGCATAGAGTTAAGCGCACTCGTATTTATTCGAACTCTGCTATTTCACCACCCAATTGTTTCATATTTTTCTGCCTATCAAAAAATTAACTCTTCCGGTTGAGATTGACTGGAGGAAGGTTTGTTCAGGAATATTCCTGAATATTCTAGAAGGTTCCAGAATGCCTCTGAATGTCATAAAAGGTTACAGAATGTTTCCAAAATATTCCTGAATGTTCTAAGAGATTCCAGCATGTCCTTTAATGCTCTAGGTTACAGAATATTTCCGAAATGTCCTTGAATACTAGAGAAGAATACAGAATGTATCCGGATTGTTCCTGAATGTTATAGAAAGTTACAAAATGCTTCCAGAATATTCCTGAATGTTTAAAAAGTTTGCACACTGCTTCCAGAACTTCCGGAATGTTTTAAAAGTTTATAGAATATCCTTGAATGTTCTAGAGGATTAGAGAATATTTTCGGAACTTCCCTGAAGGTTCTAGAAGATTAGAGAATATTTTCGGAACGTCCCTG
>JAPMOR010037329.1:449434-534986 GCA_026543865.1 Argiope aurantia | reverse complement strand
TTCGGAACGTCCCTGAAGGTTCTAGAAGATTAGAGAATATTTTCGGAGTGTCCTTGAATGTTCTAGAAGTGTGTGAGAAAAACAGTGTTTCTAAAATATCCTAAAATCTTCCAGAATGTTCTAAAACTATTTCAAATAAATGAATAAGCTAGATAATCTGCATGAACATTTTTGAAACTTAAAATTTGATTTTCATTCATCGCAATGATGTTCATGGATCATCAGAAGTTTCGAAAACTGTTTGCGTAGAATTCAGCTAAATACACTGAATAATGGCCAACTCAACGAATGTCTTTAAGAAAAATTCGAAAACCTTATACTACGATTTTTATATCGACTCCTATTTATATACTGAAGAAAGATTATATATAAAAAAAATTCAAGAAAGAAAGAAAAAGAGAAAATATTTCTTAATGAAATTATATTCTCATCAAGCTGGAAATACAGTTACACAATTATTATGTAATGATCAATTCATTTGAGATTAAAAATATAAACTAGCTGGAGAGTGCTTTACTCAATTTTCTCATATATTTAGAAAGTATAAACTTTTGCTACTTTCTTTGTATTTTTACGGAAATTCTCTGTCCGGGGGAGGCAGTTGAAACTGTCTCTATTATGGGTAGAGACACGTTATATCATATGAAAATAGGAATATACTACAGCAAAACACAAACGAAATGTGAGCACAGTGATACTTTCAGAAATCAACAACATGCAATCAGCAAATCGTTATTAAATAACCGTCATAGCATAAAGCGCTAAGAAAGAACTCGCAGAAGATAAAAACTCGGAGAAAATTGAATGATCTAAAACAAATTTCAGAACTTGAATTGTAATGGGGCTATCACCAAGATTCTCCAATATTCTGGTACCTTCATATTTGTCTCAAAATTCGTTGCAAAATCGCCTAGTCCGGTGTTCATTGATATCCGCATCCTTGAAAGTTATTTATAAATCTGTCTTCCTTACCAGGAAATTAATTGCGCAGTGAAACATTATAACAAATTCGTAACAATATCTTTCAATGCATTCTTTGAACATGTAGCTGAGATGGAATAATGCAAGAAAAAAAACCCGTAAACCTTTCAAAATTATAAAAGTCTACAAAAGTAAATGCTAAACTTTCGGGAATACAAATCCAATTGGTTTGCTGTTTTGAATTAGTTTTTAAACATAATTTAATTTTCTAAATATCGTTTTCATTTAATAACGGCATCATTTACGTTTATTTAAATTACTAGCCGCCTTTGGCGACCAGCTGGTTCGCCAGTATTACCGCTCGCTACAATTTTCAATTAAATATTTCAAATAACTTGTCTCTTAATATTTTCTTCTCAAACAAAACATTTTTAATCTTCAAATTTTGATAGTCATACCAAACTTATACTGTTGTTTAGATCGTTTCATTCAATTTACTATATATATTTTCCTAATTTGTTGTCATTTCCGGTAAAACTTCAACTTTAAAATAAAGTGGAAATGATGAAATTGCAATTAATATAAAGATATTTTTTAATAAAATCAAGCGTTTTATTTTATTTATCATCTTTATTGTTATTATTATTATTGAATATTAGTATTGCAAACAGAATCGCTTGGTATTTAAGTTTTATGTGAATTACAAAATATTTTTCATAATTTATGTAATATCTCAAAGAATAATTCAACAAAAATTTCTCAGATTCAGCATAAAATTCAGTTTTTAATTTTGCTTTCAAAAGGATTGAAATGAAATCAATAATAATATTTTGTTCCGGCCTATAAATATATTTCAAAAATTATGAAGTCTAATTTTAATGCAATAAGGTATCATATTCTGAGAAATATTCTGGACTCACCAAATTTTAAATAAATGAATAAATGTTTCTATTTTATACGATCAACTAAGACTGATTTATGAAACTTTGAATGTTAAAAATTTAGAAAAACTCAACATTTTCATAATCTTAGGCCAATTAATCTTGAGAAATCTGCGAGCTGATTGCCGTATTTTCTTTGAAACGATCGATGGAAAATCTAAAATTATCCTTTTTTTATTGAATGGTGATATTCAAATTTTCATAAATCAGTCAGTTTAAGCGATTGATTTAGTTGATTGGAAATTAACTCCTTTTATTTAGAATATTAGTGTTTCAAGAACATTTTGTTAATCGTGATTTCCACAACAGAAGCTTTATGTAAAATCAAAAATTCGTTATTTATTAGAGCATTTATTGAATCAAGTTACATAAAATATAATCATTCTCCATTTAGACCATTTTAGCAGATCTGTGTCTTACTAAAGGTTTACAAATTACCTGTGTGGCCCTGATTTGAATGGATATCCTGTTCATATTAAACAAAACTTTCCTTAAAATAAAACTGATTCATTGGATTAATAATATAGAGAGTGTAAAAGATCATAAAATAATTTTTCTTAAATTTATTTTTTAGAAAAAATAATATTTCATATTTGTTTCACTTCCTACAGATACTTGCTAAAAATTATATTTTTGCAAATTTCATTTCCAAAAAGATTTAATTTATTTTTAATTGGAGCTTTAATCAATGTGATGGCAACACTTTGAAAAAAGCTAATTTTGCCCCATGAATACGAAACGTGCTCTTGCAGCTTAAATTTTATTTTTATTTTGTACGAAAAAAATTGTTGAAAAATATAGTTAAAATATTTATTTAAAAATTAATTCAAAATAGAAACTTAATTTTAAGATTAAAATATTGGTATCAATTAAAAGATAAATTTGTGATCGTTAACTTCAAGTAAAAATCTTTTTTGTGCGTAATATTTTTGGAAGTTATAGCAGAAACACGCCAAAATTTCGCTTAATTTTTAAATAAATAAAATTCTAATTAAAAATTCGGAAAAATAACCTCGAGATGCACATTCCCGGCCTCGAAGGTATACGCGTGACAAATTTGGTAGCTGTAGGTTGAATGGTCTGGCCTGTAGAGCGCCAACACACACACACACACACATTGAGATTTATTATTATAGATTACAATTTACTTTATGTGAAGAAGTACTAAAGCTTCTAAAATGTGCAATACATACAATTTTTGTATAAACAGTAAGTTTTTATGCATAAAAGAACAGAATACACAAGGGGGTGGGGATTATAAACTCTTCTTTAAATTTCACATCTTTCAACAACTTCTAATTTTTAAGTGCAGATTTGAAACACGTTTTCGTAAGACAATCATGTTTCTGTTTCACATAACAATTGACAAAAATATGAATCATGAAGAATTTTTTTCTATGGAATAAGTGTGAACGAAATATAAACAGTATAAACATAGGGAATTTTGTCAAGCACATGCACACTTTATATATATTGTGTCATTTACCTTTAATCATATAATGATGCCATTGATAATTTTCAGTATATTTTAAAGATATATCAAGAAAGTTATTTATTTAAAAGAAATGAAAAAAAATGTTTTAAGATCTTTTGTTTCAGGATTTTTTTCTACGATTTCTTTTAGACATTAAATAGTAGTCGATCTTAGATTTATAATTTTGAATTTTTATGTTGTAATATTGGTTAATGTTTCTTTTTCATTTTTTTCTTTCAGAAATTTGTTTCCACAAACATTAGTGCAATTTATATATGAAAAAGGTGGGCCCCCTCTCGCATTACAAGAGGTAAAAACAATCATTCACTTTATTTAAAAATTTCAATGTAGGATAAGTTCTATACATAATTTACCTATGTATAGAACTTTTAACTATTACTATCATATTTCGATAATAGTTGAAATTTATTACGAGAATATGATACAACGAGCACTAATCGCCCCCAAATAGGACGATTAGTGCTCACTTTCCTCGTTGAGGAAGAAATGATGTGGGGTTGGTTATCTTCATACCAATCAAGGGACATACAACATATAGAAGGTATCGTAATATAGCTGGGGACATCCATTTGGACTCAACCTAATTTCCGCCAGAGGGATCTCGCGACCATGATTGTCATTCAATTCACGCCAAACGCTACGACAGGGTGCAAGTGGATGCTTCAAGGTTTAAAGCTTATTACAGTCTCATCTGTAATTGTAATTCCATTTTATGTATCAACAGTGTTTTTTATCTATATTCTTAACTTCAGAGCTTCTATTTAATTTTATTCGCATATATAAGTGAAAATCAATTAGTCAAGAAAGCATGCGCAATGTGCATGTTTTAACTATGTGCAACAAAAACGGAATTAATTTTATTATGCAATGATTCCCATAAATGTGGTCTAAAGTCTTCGTTATAGACAAACTCAAAGTATTCACCTATACATTTTAGTTAGTATTTTTGAGAATACAATATCAAAACGTAACAGAATGTAATTTAACAATCTCCCCCCTTTATTCAGAAACTGCATCCATAATTAATCAATGTTATTACATGTAACAATCCCTTATCTAATTATCTCCGAATGTTAAACCATGAAATTATATTGCAACTCTAGATATTTCTAAACGTAAAATAATTTTATATTATAACATTAATATCTCTAAATGTATAAAAATCATGTATCGTAATTCTACTATCATTTATACAGTGATATTGAATCTTTCTTAGTATCTTTGAATGCTAATCTTAATATCTCTAACTAAATGTAAAATATTGTAATATTGCAAATCTGCTTAGTATCTTCAAATGTAAAAATATTGTTATATTGTAGCACTAGCATCTCTATATGTAAAATAACATTATATTGTAATCCTGTTTATTATTCTGTATAATAATTTGAATTACGCAGTGATGTTCCGAGATAAGTGAGAATTTATCTTTGCCATCTCTTATAGAAGCGAACGGGTGTGGGAAGTACACAGGTTGCAGCCATAGGGCGACGCCATGTCAGGTCATATCAAAAGACACCGATATATTATCGCAATTTATGTGAGACTGAAAGATCCAATTTCTCATAGTCTCCTCTGTTTAGAAAATGAACAAGAAGTTGTGGAGATCTATAACCATTTTATGTAGAATTCTACATCATTATTTGATATAGTTGAGTTCAATGTTGAAAATTTAAGCCAAATTTAAATCAACAGATGTGATCTCTGCGAAATTTTCTTTCACTCTTTCTAATATTATATAATCCCCCTCGAATAAAATTGGGACTTTGGCAAGGCCGTTAACAGCATGAGGGCTCAGATTTTTATTTTCTGACTCTCTCACATGAAAACTTTGTGCTTTGTAATATAGTACATAAAATAAATTATTTATTTTGGATTCCCTATTTCTGACTGATTAACAGAGAACTAAAATTTTAGTAAAAGAATCTCATATAAAATTTTAAAAATATCTTTTTGAGTTTTCGTGTTTGCATGTTTGTGAAATCACAGACCGACATACTGTTAAACTTTTATTAGATGTAGTTCAAAATTTGATATATATCTATAATTGGTATGCTATGCTTAAGAATTAAATTAAATCATTCCAGCTCTTTTAGTTTCGTAGTCACCATTTTAATTGTATTTGAACATATAAATTTCCTCTGAATGGATTTCGTTCAAAATTTCAAAGAAATGGACATAATTAGTGCAAAAGGTCACATACCTTATTTCATTTATCACAGACAGACTGGTTGATCTAATTACAAGAATGTGTTTCTCAGACTTAAGGAAGTCTGAAACGTAGGTATACCCTAGAATCTCGAGTTTCAATTTTTTGATGGTTACAATATTTTCTCTTTGTATAATTTAAATATGAGAAAGCAAGAATGTTAAATAATTTGCTATTTCAAGTTAGATGATATGCATAGTTATATTGTTCCTCTATCTGTAATACATGGTGAATTTTCTGAATTTTTATATAATTGTGAGTATTCAGAAAAATTCACAATTATTTATTCCTCTAATCTCTCTCTCTTATATCGCTTGCTTAATTAAAACAAATGTGTCAACAAAATGTTTTGAGTTAAGAATTTCGGCAGATGTTTATCACATTTTTGTATCGTACACAATTGCATGCTGTATTAATTAAATCTACAAAAAATGCAACAATCTAGGATCAAAAATTCGTCACTTTAAATTATAGAATTTACGATTAAGAAATAAAATGATTTTTATTTGAAATATTCAAAATTAAATGCAAGATTCAGACTTTAACTCTCAAATATTTTTTTTAATCAAAATGAAATTCTATTTCTGAACTAAAATACATTCCTAAAATAGGCTCATACCTTCATTGTAAAATTAGATAAGAATGTGCAGATCGCATAGATTCATATCTAAAAACCATCAAGAATTTTTAAAGAGTAGTTTCAAAATATCTAAAGTCGATTTATAAACATAAATAAAACATTTCCTAACATCTGACTATTTTTTTTACATGAAAATGCATTAAACTTTTATTATTGATTCAGTAAAAGCCAGTTTTTATATTCAACCATATTATTGTTAATAAATTATTTTATTATTTATAATATGTCATTATAGGAAAAAAAATCAAGGATTTTTCAAAATATAATTACAGAAATGAAAATATTTATTATTTTTCTTTCAATCTACTCTTTATTACTAAGAGAGTTTAGAAGAGTTTAGAAGTTTAATACCAATTTACGAATTTAAGTAAAAGAATATTAAAAGAAAATATTGAAATATCATTTGCTTTTAAATAAAACTTTTTATTTTATTTTAGTCTATGAATTTACTGATTGTAATATCACATAAATTTGTTACAGAACAGGGAAATATGTGTGAAAATATCATTTGTATTATTTGGAATTATCGTCTGTTTCAACATATGAACTTATTGTTTGCTTTATATGTTAGTTCATCTTTGGTTTTTAAAAATTTCTTTTGAACCGAATGGCAGCTGTCAAAGGTTTTATTCTTTCTTAACTCAAATACATTTGTTTCAGCAGAATACAGGTTAATGTTTATAAGAATTCGAATGTAAGTACTTCCGTAAATAAGAAATAAAAATCCATGAGAAATGCATGAAATGTAAGCTTATATTATAAAGGATTATTTACTTTTTGTTTATCGATGATTTACTCCTAGTTAGAAAAATGTTCTTCTTAACAGAAATTTAAAAAAAAATTGTGATGAATATTTGAGAAACATTTTTGGAATGCTTTATTTTTGTTATTCCACGGTTAATTTTTAGCGAACTCTCCACAGTCTAAAACTCTATATGCTAAATAGAAAACCAATAAATTTTAATATTTTTGAACTTGGTTTTCATTTGAATCAACTTGGCATATACACGTTACAAATATTAGCAATGTTCGATTATTTTAATAGGAATTTATTCTCAAGCAGAATAAAGTAATTTGTTCTTGATATTTAAAATTTAAATCTTGCTGCAATATTTGAACTGTCTCATTATTTTTTTTCAGAATTTCAATTAGAATGCTTAATTTGAAAATCTGATCATTTAAATAAGAACTTACTTAAACTGAACTTTAAAACTGAAAAGTTCAAATTTATATATTTTAAAATTTGTTTACCTTTTTAAATCACTTCAATAATGCATGAAAAATCATATTTTGTTTGGTTTCAGATACCTGAAAATTGTTATTACCATGCCACTATCAGAAATTTTCCAGATGCCTCTGCTGCATTTTCTACTTGCAATGGAATTAAGTAAGAAATTGAATGATTTTGTTTTCTTCCGTTTCCTATTGTTTTGTTATTCTGTTATCTGTTCGACCATTTGTTGACATCCAAAATTTTGCATTAGGCAAAAAATGCGATGACAGGGACTACTTCATTATTGTACTTTTTGGCATTATAATTATAATGAGGTTTGTCACAAAGTCTGCATACGATTCCAATTTTCAACTTATTTCACAAATTCTCTACATTTCGAGATAGGATCAGGGATATTTTAGCAAACAGAGTGGAAATGTTACTTCGATACCAATCTTGTCGATGCGATCTTCTAAATAGATGTGTTCTACATGAGAAGACATTATATTTCTTCGCTTTTTCTTTGTGATTGAGCTACTTGGCATGCCTTATTGTAGTGGATGTATGTCATACCAAGTTTCAATTTTCCTTTCACGACAATAATTTCGTTTAATTGCGAGATATAGATAACTCGTTTCAAGAATATTTTACAAGAGAAAGGGTTTGGAAAGATGTATCACATATAAAAAGAATAAACCTCATAGATACACATTCTAATGCAATTGAGTGGATTCTGAAACTGTTTTTTAATGCAAGAAGGCAGTCGAGAAGCGAGTTTGGGCATTTAGAGACTATATAAATTTTATCACAGGGGGTAAATATTATCATACCTGTAAAATCTGTTATTATAACCATATAAAGCAGCTTGGAATTTTGAAAGTACATCTGAAAAGAAAGCCAACACCAGTGCATTTATCATTGAATGAATAATATTGTAAGATATGTAGAAATATTTTTATGCAAAGACTGTGATTTTGCATATTTCAAACTTACTTACTAAATCAGTTGCATTGTGTTGTATTCTATTGAATTCATTTATCAAAAGAATAATCTTTAGTTTTAAAATACATAAAATTAACTTTTATTAACAATTTAACAATAAATAATATAAGGTAATAATTTAATTTTTGATGGTAGATATGAAAATTTTTTATTCGAATTGCTTTAAAAGTAAAATTGATCATCGTGTTGCCATTATTTTTTTAATAAGAGAATTCATTCATTTGTGTAAGTTATTAAGCTGTAATTCTAGGTTCTTACAAAATATTTTTTATTCAGTAATTTATTAATCCACGTAAGTACACATACTGATAAAATGATGTTATATGTTTTTATAAATTATAAAGGTAATTTGAGTTCTTAAGAATGTAAATTATTAAGACGAATATTTATTCAGCGAAAATTCTTAAACTGTTCATAAATTCATCTTATTAATACTAACCTTATTTGATGATGAATTGGTATTCCAGAAATATTTGTAGCGTTTAATTGTTTAATTTCAATTAAAACTTTTAGATATAATTTTATGTTCATAATTACCCCCAAAAATATTTTTGTAATGGATAACAAAATCATATTTTTTAATAATATTACATATATTCTGTTAAATTTATATGAGAATAATCCCAATAGAATTAAATCCCATAGAGTTGTTAAAAATTTAACTGAACAGAAAATCGATCATCTACCTTTCGCGGTTTTGGAATTTTGCTTTCTTATTTCTCATACAAATTGCACAGATATGGAACAGAATCTTTCTTTCTTAAGGTGACAGTGAACTTAGAAATAAGCAAAAATGATTGAAAATATGAAATTTTTTTTATCGTTTCATCACAAAAATGCATACTTATATTCAAATAAAATATCATTATACAATTTATTTAAGAATAAAAATGTTTGCAGGGGCCTAGAGAAATAAAACAAATTTTAATGATTTTTCTAAAAATGATGCTCTAGTTAGATTTAAATATGTTTGAAATGTTTGTTGGAATGTTTCAGGTGCCTCAAATTTTGCAGAAATGGAGCAAAATTGATAAGATTTCGGTTAAACATTAACAGAAAACTGGGTTTTTATTTTACATTTCAAATTTAAATAGATAGTTAAAAATCTATTTTCATATTGAAAAATACAATATTTCTATGAAAATTCAGTGGATATGCATAAAAATGTTTGCCGAAAACTAACATTTAATTGGTAAAATCATGCACAGTTTTATTCCAAATAAGTTTTTCAACAATTGATAAAACAATTCCATAACCCTATGTGAATAATTTGCAAAAGTGACTGATAGAGTTCATCGTCGGAAAAAAACAATTAAATATTTCACGAGCAATAAAAACAGTTTGAACTTCAATTAAACAATAAAAGCTATTGTTGAAAGCAATGCAAAACATTTTTTTTTTTAACTTGTCAAAATTTAGAAAAATTTGCTTTACTGTTAAATTGATATCCTTAAAAAAACAACTTTTTAATTTTGTATGATATAAAAATCATTTTTGTGCTGTAATATTTTCGAAAAATATTGCGAAAAAAACAGCATAATTTCGCTTAAATTTTTAATTAAAACTGTAATTCAATTTTGAACAAAATATCGCTCTGTGAGGTGCATTCCCACGTTTTTTTGTGCCGAATTTCGTAATTCTTGGTTAAACAGTCTTTCCTATGCAATTCCAATACAGATGCAGACACATAAGTGTTTCCCTTTATTATTAGCAGATAAATAAAACTATTGCATGAAATAATATTTGTTTCTTGTGTGTTTTTCAGAGGAATTATACTTCTGGAGAATAAAGTGTTTCTTCTACAGCCATTGCAAGGAAACCATTCGGTAATAAATAATTTAATGTTTTAAAAGTCTGAGAAAATCAATTTAAAAATATTTTTCATTTTATGTATTCATTCATGGAAAACATGAGATCAGATGGCAAAATGTGATAAATCCCCCCCCAACGAGATTTTTGATTTTGGGGACATCTCTGCTGATAGCAAAAGTTTAATTTCAAAACCGGATCAATCTTCTAGAGACCCTTAGGCAATGAGTCTCAGGATGCCTCCCCCTTCCTTTATCCTCTTCAACTTCCAAAATTAGATATTTTTTTATTGATTTTAACTTTATTTTCTGCATAAGCAATTTTAAATTGTTAATCTCGGCGATCTAAAATAACAAAACATTTAATTTCAAATCACTTTCAAGAAAGCCGGAGTTTATTATAAGATCTTGTCCATAAAAAAAATCGAATTCAAAATGTAAAAGTAATTTTGAACAACATAATTTAAAGAAATGACAAAAAAATTAAAATCAAACTAAAGATTATGTTATCATTGCATCAAACATTTTTTTTTAAATTAAAAAGTAATATGTTAGAATTATTGAATAATGCAATGTGGGATTTGAAAAAGGTTTTTTAAGTAGAAATTCTGTTAGAAAATTGAATGCTTACGAATATTTTTAACCCCCAGTTTACTTGATGATTTTCAGACTGTGTCAAGATCTATTGCAATCATTTTGGAAGAATTATATAATGCAATCATTTTGGCGATATTACTAATTTTCTTGGCGATAAAACCAGGAAAGAAGCATGTTCGTAAATATCCAAAAATACCGAATATTACTTCAAAATTTAAGACATTTTATTAAAATAAATTTGAATGCTTTTAAATTAGATTTCTCTGAAAATCCCACAAAAAAATTCCGGAGGCTTAGGGATTCCTTGGTTCTGAGGGGGCCTCTCATAGCAAAGAAGCCCCTAAACAGTTACTTATTTTGACTTTTAATTAATACGCCCTATTGTATTATTAACGTATTAACTGATTCAAAATAAATTACGCAATATTTCTTAAACCTTGAAATTGCTATCAAATAAAATTCTAAAGCAGTAAATTTTTGACAAGTAAACTTGACCTATAAAATTTTTCATCTGAATATATTAAAAATATAACTCTTGTAACAAAGCTATCCCATATTCCGTATCTCAGAACTAAATCTTATTATATTAACAGCTGAATTTTCCCTCTTAAACAGAACATTCTTAGGGAAGTCAAACTGCTAAATATTAACAACTATAAAGGTCACTACATACTCAGACTGTTATTTTCAAATAAATTAGATTGGAATATGCAGATAGAAAATCCGAATTAAGCTATGCGTATAAAAGTTTAAAAAGATAAAATTTCGTAATATAAAATACAAATAGAATTAAAGATGCAAGTCTCAATAAAAATGATTTTCTTCTAAGTGGTTTGAAATAATATATTTTCTAAACTATTTTTAGTCAGTTTCTTTTAAACAGTAATAATTTAGTTATCAAATAATCCTTGTTTTAATAATCTTGTAAGTATTTGAAAATAAGTATTTCAGTCAAAATTACTTTTAAAGCTATTATTATTTTTTTTAAAAAGGGATAAAATGTAGAAATGATATAATGTATAAATTCTAATGATTTAAAATGAAAAACAGGCAATGATTTATGGATTTTTACATAGAATTAAGGGGCAGTTATAAAATTTCCCCTGAAATCTTCAGTTACGACATTCCCTCAGTCAAGCGTAATATTCTCCGCATTCTTTGTTCAATTATCTTTTCAAAAATATAGGTTAGCCGCCTTTGGTGACTGATTCGTTTGTTTTGATTATTGGTTTCTAAAAATTAAAATTAAATGTTTTGTGTAACTAAGTCTTAATGGCTTTCTCAGAAAAATCTTTTTAAACTTCAAAATTTGTACCATGTTATTGACATATACTTCATATTATTTTAGAAGCCTTGTACAATTATGTTTATTGTGCTATGCATTCCCTTAACAGTAATGGCCAAGATTTTGGAAACCTTTTGGATCTTTAAAATCTCATAATAGCTTTAATACTTCCAGTAGTAATATAAAATTATATTTCATTAAAAATTTTTTTATCTAAAATGTAATTTATTAAATTGTGTTCAATTGTCATTATTTAAAAAAAATAAAACGAAATAGCCACAGAAAAAAAAGAAAATTACTTCAATTGATAAGACATACCTTTTTTACTTTTTCTTTTACGAAGTATAGAGAAAGTATTGCAATCGTCAAAAAATTCGAACACGAAATTTTGTCAAATCTCCATGCTTTAGAAATCTCTGAATTCGGAATGTTTGCCTGTCTGTTACCGAGATAACTAAAAAATGCTTGAGTTTGGTATACAGTCCTACACCAAATTTGAAGATTTCTATTGAATTTTGCGCGAAATCTGTTTTGAGAGTCTGTATTACGAGATCCGTCCCCAAATAGCCCTAGTGTTGCTTTATAGCGGGACGTTAATCTAACTAAACTGAGGGAGTCTGTCCGGATGTAACGTGATAACTATAATGCGAAGAGAAATAGATAAAAATCGGTATACGTATTTAACATTTATAATGTAGATACCTGTCAAAGTTTGAGCCAAATCCAACAAGGGATAAATTGTATGTCGGCCTGTACTTTCAGAATCACTTCGACGCGATAACTCAAGAAACGAAATGATTTAAATATATCAAATTTAGTATGGGATTTTGTGACTACAGTTGTAGTTTTGTGTCATATTTTTATTTCAGTCATTGGGGAGAAACGCTTCGAAAATCAGATTCAATTTTTGGATTTTTTTAAGAGCAAGCCAAAGATTAATTGCCTAAATTCGACAAAGATGATACGATAGATTCAATAAAAATATTAAATTCACGCCAAATATTTCGGTAACAAATGTATTCCAGTGCCATTCAAGGCTTTTTCTGGGATAACACTTTTGTTAGAGAATATGCAAAAAAGTTTTTTGGAAAAACTAATCGCCAATTCGATGCTAACTTCGCTCATCACCATAATTACCATTTCAACTGCTGATATCTACGGAACACTGATCTTTATTTGAATATTTTCCACTGATTATATTGTCACTGATCTTTATTTGAATGTAACTGTTATTGTTACTTATGGCACTTTACAAGCCCGCTGAGAGATCTCGAATGTTACTAATAAACATGAGTACTTAGATATTCAATAAGTTATTATTTTGCTATTATTTCAATTCAGTAAATTGTAGCCATGTTTCTAAGCTCAGATCAGATTGTTTCCTCCTGTTTTTTCAGATTTCTTGTATTCTTTCATTTTATGAAATGTTAAAACGCAAAAATAAAAAAATATGGCACAAAGAGTTAACTGGCACCCAAAAATAATATAAAAGTTTATTATTGCACGAATAACGCATTAATTATAATGAAATTAGAAAAAAATTGTTTGAAATCTAACTAAAGATGATCTGAATCTAAACTCTTCTAAATGTTTGAAAGAGTATAAAGAAACTCAGGCACCACAAAACGAAATTTCTAAAGGCAGGAAATGGTGCATAAGGCTACGTGATAATAGAATAATTAAAAGGATATGTCTGTCTAATAGCTGGAAATCACAAGGAAACATAGAAAGAGAAATTGTGCAATGCAATGTAAAGTTTTGTATGCAAACCACTCGACGCAGATGCAAAAAATATGGTTTAAAAGCATGAATTTCACAAAAAAAAATTTATTGAATCCAATTGATTTAATTGATTGATTTAGTTGAGTTTAGTGGCGCAAAAACCATTCTTGATTATGCTGCCCCAACATATGATATTTTAAATCCAAAACAAAGATTGAAAAGATTAAACTGGGCAAAAGCCCATAGTAACTGTACAGAAAATCAATGGGAATGTGTTGTTTGGCGTGATGAAAAATAATCTTAGTCAAAATCTTATTATTTTGTAGCGAAGGCATAAATTATGTAAGGAAAAGAATAGGAGAAGATTTTCATCTTGATTGCATTATACCTGAACATATTATACCTATACTCTCAAACACCCAATAGGATGTATGACAGCGAAAGGCGTGGACAAATTTTTGTGATTAATGGGATTATAAATGCTCAAAAATAATAAATGAACTATTCTTTCCAAAACTGCAGCCTTCCATACGTGATCTATTAATGGAAAATTATAAGATAATAATAATTATATTCTCCCTTAATTCTCCAATTAATGAAGAATTCATAATTCAGCAGAACCCATTCCTAAGTCATACTTCCATAACATTCAAAACAATTAAAGATAATCATATTTCAACTACTGGAATGGTTGGGATTAGTCCAGACATTAATTCAATCGAAAATCTATGGAGAAGACTAAAGAAATTTGCTAAACACAATAAACCCAGTAATTAAAGAGAATTAATTAATGCAATAATCCATTAATAAATTCACATAATAACAGCCGAGGAACTAAAAGCTTTGCTGAATTCCATGCAACGGCTTTGCAAAACACAATTGGTGCTAAAGGTTACCCAGTTGAGCATTAATATCAAAAATGAGATTTTCGTATATATCATTATTTAAATATTCCCTTTTTCTTACTTATAACTGCTGTTCCAGTATAAACAACCATTACAAAAATCATTTTATTAAATTTTTGGTTAAATTACCTTTAAAATGATATAGCTTCATGGTATTTTTCTTCAAAAAAAATGCTGCTAAAAATCCTTCGAATCTCAAAAGTGTGCTTTTTCTAAAATGATTTTATACTAATAAATGATAATTGAATGTATGCTATATTTATATTTTCAATTATATCGCAGGTAACAGCAGCAGTATTTAAAAATGGAAGCACTTTAAAAAAATTCCCAAAATTTTATTCTAAAGTTAATTTTAATTGTATTCCAAAAACCTTATTAAAAATTAGTTTATACTAAATCTTCATATTCTAATTATAAACAAATAGTCGTCTTCGGTGATCCGCTGGCTCACCGGAAATTTTGTTTGTGTTTACTTTCAATTAAATCTGTTAAAATTTAGGATTGTTTTAAGAAAACAAAATTTAAGCATTAAATTGTGGATGAAATTAAAGCGTATTAGTAGGCTAATACATGGAATTCCTTGCGCATATAAACAGATAAATTAAATCCAATGACATAATAGCGCCAAAAAATACAATTGGTCGGTTTACCTGACTCCCGATTCCCTAACTTTCTTATTTTTCATATAAACTACTTAGATGTTAAATACAATGCCATCAAAAACATAACTTGTAAAAAAAACCAAGTCTCGCAACTCTGTTCTTCTATCGTAAAAAGTTGTGGTCCATGTAATACCAAGTCGGTCAATTTATTCAGCATGAAAACACAATGTATCTTTACATTAAATTAGATTACATTAACATATTAAATTAGATTGTTTAGTGCGATTGCCAAGTCAATCTATTTTTTAAACCATAAAAGGTTTTCAATATTGATATGATCACTATAAGATGATGTTAGGTTAGCTAATTACGTAATAACTTAAGACAGAAGGACATTTAAGTAGGGACTGAATAAATTGACCGACTTGGTATTACATGGATCTCGCAACTTTTTACGATAGAAGAACTGAGTTGCGAGACTTGGTTTTTTTACAAGTTATGTTTTTAATGGCATCTCGTTTCTTTTTGTTGACAGTCCTTTTCTTATTTTTGTATGCAGTCTTCCTCTTTTTCTTTTCCGGTACTAATTCTTGAGCTTCAGCTACAGTTTTTCTCAAAGTCCACTCCTTGTCTCTATGTGTTTTTCTCGTAAGCTTTGATGTTGCAATTTTTGACAAGTCTGGACGGTAAATGCTTCTTAGTCTGTTGTATTCACAAATTGAAGATTCCTGCGCTTTAATACTTCCAAAGTCAACATTTATTAGATGTAAGTGGTCCAGACTTGTAACTCTCGAAAATGCCACGTAAGCTTGACCGGATGTGAATACTGCAGAACCGATATCCATCAGTGCATTATTTAGACTTAGGCCCTGACTTTTGTGCATTATTACAGCATAGGCTATACATATGGGAAACTGTTCGCGATGAACATAAGCTCTATTAATAATTTTAAATTTAATTTTGACCGGACTAAGCTCGTAAACATGTTCTTTATTAAATGCAATGTATATTTCCTTAATTATTTTTGTATTTTCAGGATCAACCTTTACTCTTTGATCGATACCGATAGAACCATTAACTAAACCAAGACTCACGTCAATATTTCGCATTAACATGACTTTTGCTCCTATTTTTATAATTATGTTCTCTTCCAGGCCTGCAGTCATAGAAGCATCGTCTTCATATTTTTTTTATGCATTCACGAGCTCTTTTTGTTAGGTATCTAGGGCAATCTATGCTATCTACAGCTGTAAGTTTTATTTCGGGATGTGGAAGAGATTTAAGCATTGCAGTATTTATTTGTTGACGCATGTTTTTTGTAGGTAATAAGCAAACGGTATCATCAGGAAGTTTCGAGAGGTGTTCATTTATTTCAATTAATCTGTTTTCATTTGAATTGGATTTGGGAGTTATTAATCTAGTCGAGAGTAAGTCGCGGTCTTTTTGTGTAGTCACACCTAATCTTATTCTATTTAGCATTTCAACAAAGTCAGAATCATTGAGCTGTCGCACGTTAATTGTCAGCTCATCGTATATGAACAGTTCAATCCACAGATTCGGTATACTGAGGGAACCTAACAACTTGTTTGTTTCAGCAGTTGATAGTTTTTCAAAAGATGACTTTCCTCTTACCGGCGGAAGCTGTAAGAGATCTCTGAAAACTACAAGAAGTTTTTTTCCAAACCACCCATTCTGATCGTCACTTGGGTCGAATATTTCAGATAAGCGTAAATGAATATATGTTAAAGTAACATTGGATATCATCGACACTTCGTCTATGATAAACAACACTACTTCTTTCAAATCTGATCTCAGAACTTGGAGCATTTCATCAGAAAGTGACTTGTACTTCGGTGTTAGCTTGTGTTCTACAGGCAGCTGCAACAGTCTATGTATAGTCAATCCATTCACATTGAATGCAGCTATTCCTGCTGGAGCACTAACTGCCACTTTTTTTGTTTAAATACGTCTTAACCCAAATTTTCAAATTTTTTATTAAAAAGCTCTTTCCAGTTCCACTCACAAAACAGCGTTATTATCAGTTGTGTCCATTTTATTTGTGAACATATCGAAGACTCTCTTAACCGGCATTAAGTTTTGCGATCATACTGTGAAGATCAATTTGCTTTTTTTTCTACCAGATTTATTCTCTGAAAGTCACCCATTGCGTTTGCAGCTTCCACGGCTTCAAATTGAATTATTTCAAATTAGATATTGTCACAAACCTGTAATTTTGCTTGCCAGCGCAAATAGTGTCATCATAAGACAGACCGTTTTACAGTAATCTGTATTGGAGGCTGTCGGATGCCGAGCCAGTGATCCCAGAGCTTGGTGACAAAATTGGTGACCTGGCACGAATTTGCTGACAAAATGGCTAATGCTCGAAACTTCGAGAAATTTATCGATCCGTCCATTATTTCACGCATATTTTAGTTTTTCCTTGATTTCTACACTAAACACTAATTGTATTCTAAATTTGAAGCTTCTATGTCTGCTAGAAGTGCCTTAGAGTTTTGATGATCGGTCAGTCAGTCAGTGACAAAATTCACAAAATTTGTCTAGTTATAATTCTTAAACTACTGGTTCAAATTTAATGAAATTTGAAATATACCGTGTTTATATAATGCCTGCTTTGTTACTGAAAATTCAGGCTTCTAGCTTTATCCACAATGAAGTTGTAGGGGATCGAAAATGGCCTGAACTGCTTCGAGAAAAAGATGGTACGGCTGTGCCTCTTGTTTTTGTTCGACTTGGCGGGGGCACTGCCGTGCCCCCCAGATCTTTCTTCCTTCACTTTCAACAATGGAACATTTCTATGCAACAATGACATCTATTGTTAAAAATTATGCAAAAAAGGAATTTTTTAAAAAATCGCCAAATTTCAGAAAAATTTGCGTGACTTTTAAATGGGTATTTTTTTTAAATATATTTTAAATTGCATAATTTTTTTATAATACTTTCAGAAGTTATCAAAGAAATAAAATATCGAAAAATAGTTCCAAGGTGCGCGTTCCCACTTCCAAAAGTATATAATATAATATGCTAGCTTTAGTAGTTCTAGACCAAATGGTCTGGTCTGTTTAGTTCCAACACACGCACACACATGCACAAACATTCCTCTTTGTTAGTAGGAGAGATAGAGATGAAAAAAAAGTGCTAGGATGAAATATTAGTAGGAAAAATGAAAGCAATCGAGTTTTGCTTCGACAATTAAATATATTGTAGTAAAATATGCAAAAAATATTTTTTCAAATGCCAGCAAATGAAACTTTTCTGTAGATATTTTTATTATGCTAAAAATCTATAGTGTTCAGAAGTCAAAATGAAAACAAGAGTCAAATACTCACAAGAATACTTATTGCCCTAATCTATTTTGTATAATAAGGGCATTATCGGGATAAAAATACCTAATTTTTTTCACTGTATCTTTAACTTCCTGTGTGATTTGTTTAAAAAAATACACAGCAATTCTTAGTTTTGTATCTTTCATTCAAGTAGGAATTTTTTTTAAATATTTAAAGTCCCTCTCAGATTAAAATACTATAATGAACTTTTTTTTCATGAAAATCTAAACTGAGACAGAAAAACATTTTGTGACGAAATGTTTCAATAATTTTTTTTAAAAAAAGTGCAGAATAAAGTAAGTTTTATAAAAGATTAGAATCAATGCTCAGTTTTTTTTCTAATTATTCTTAAAATAAGAGCAAATATTATTCCATTTATATTTAGCTTTTTGTGTAAATCAACGCATGTAAGTAACTGTTTCCAGTGGAATATTTATTTTTCAGCTTAAAGTTTTTTCAGCTATTTATTTCTTTACTTGTTCTTTAAAAAATTTGATTGCTGTCTTTTTTTGAGAGTACTGTTTTCTCTCTCTCTCTCTTTGGTAAATTCGTCTCAGAAACTAAGAAAATGAATTAATTTTGCTCTAATAATTTTAAATACGATACAAAGCTAATATTTTATAAATATTTTTAGGACAATCATCCTCATTTATTATATCACATCACAACGGATCAGTTTCTGAATTGCGGTAAGTTCATTTTATAAAGTTTCAATAATTGCATCGTATATTTCGTATTATATTTAATGTATCCAAAATGTCTTATTAGTGAATATGTGTGTCTAATTCTATTTTCAAAGAAAGAAAGAAAGAATTTCTGTGGATGATCATCAACTAAAATACATTTTCATCTATTTAATACCTGCCCAAAGCTTGCCTTGTAGCACTGTCGAATACTTGATAAGTAATGAGTTGTTTCTGTTATGACCTTGAGAGCAATAGCCACATACGAAAATCACATACTATAATTTTTCAAAATTCGGATGAGGACTTTTAAGGGAAATAAAAAAAACCCGGCCGGTTAATGTACGGTGGAAAGGTTAACAAGTTCTATAATTAATAAAAATGCTTTATTCTACACGAAAATACAGTAGAAAAACACAGCCAAAGCGTACGCTAAAGCAGCACTACTAGCAAACAGTAGTTCACAAGCAACAAATCACTATTAGACGACTGCAACAGCACGAAGAGCTCAAAGTGAATTCGCTATAGAAATTTTGCTCAACTGTTCACTTTCGACTCGTCTACTGAGTGAATAGATACCTCCATGAGAAGGTATCTAATGTTCCAGAGCAAACGCAGGAACTCGAGTCCTAATAAAGTTATCGCCATGATTTTCGAATATTCTGAGTTATTCGTTTTTGTCACCAAGCCTTGGGTTCATTGACTTGGAATACATTTAACATCAGTTAGAGTTCTCTGCAATACTCTTTTGATTACCAGGATACCAGTAGTGTAGGAACCAATGTAACAGATTCGTAACAACCTCTAATAAATGAAAACGTTCTTTGAAAGGACATTTGGTTTAAAATTATCTTTGAAAAAGTGTTAAGTGAAATGAACGCCTGGCTTTTCAGCTGTCATTTCGAAAGAGAAATTTCATTGGAATGCTCCATTATAATGGCAAAGGATAATAAAGGAATTTAAATGGCATTTACTCTGATGCAATAAGAATTGTTTATTGATTCTTAAATAATCTTAAGAATTTTCATCAGAAAACACTTCATGGTCATCACTTAGCTACCTCGAATTCATACATTTCCAGCCTGCACTCTTGATATGTTTATGAGGTGGAATCATATTCTCAGCCTTCTGCCGGTATAGTACATGCAATTGAAATCAAGATTCAGCATTGTAGTTTTTCACTTCCTACCATTAAATGTTTCAGTAACTGTTTTTCTTTTCTGAATATGTGAGGATTCTTGAAGTTTTCAGTTAGAGGAAAAATTCTTCTAGAAAATACACTTTCCTTAAAATATTTCCAAATGAGCACTGTTCATTCCTGCTTGTCTGACCATATTCCTTATTCATTTTATTTATTACTTGATCTAAAGTTTAGTCTCTCAAGATATATAAAAGGATTGAACCTTTAATACAATTATCATTCAAAGAAGGTGGTCCTTTCGAAATTGTCCTGATTATTATTTTATTCCTTCTTTTAATCTTTGAATACTTTGGTTTTAAGACTATAGATCGGAAAGGCCATGATTCCGGCTTTTCTGAAATGAAACTGTTCATGCATCGAGAATACAGTATTTTTGCTGTGGTTGGATTTTGAATATAATTCATCCTGCAACTTCTTATAGTTCTTTAAAAAAAATCTGCATTCATAGTTAAATAAACCGAATGGCAATTTTCACAGAAGAGTAGAAAATAAGCAGCAATGATTTGGATAGCTATATGAAGATGCTTATTCTAAATTTTATGGCAATTAAATGAATGCAACGTAAAATGTGCAAACAAAGAAACAGGTTGCAATGTTTGAAATATTAATTCAAAACCCTATTGTAACATCATACATTCCGTAAACAGAATATGTTAGAAAATAGAATATTAAGCTCGCTAGGAAGTTATTTTCCTCTAATACAAAATAGCGTTAATGAAATGCATGAATGCTCTCGTCAAAGCTAAAGATTTCAAACAATATTTTTTGCATTAAAAAAACTATCATACCGATAAAGAAGTTACATAAATTATTTATAAAAGTATAAGAAAAGAAAATAATTTAAATGTTCAGGATACATTTAATAATATTCAGGAAAAATTATAGCATTGAAACTGTTGACTTGCTTGTATTTGAGATTGAATTTGTATTTTAAGATATAAAAATAGAACTATGAATTTTTTCAAAGAGAGTATGATTCAATTCATGGAATTATATTAATCTTTCAGTAGAATTTTTCTTTCGAAAATTGTTATCCATAATAATCTTTTTCAAATCAATTCTAAATTTTGAAGGGAAAAAAAAGACTCGTATCATATTCCTATTTTGTATTTGTAGCATATTGTGAGAAAATTTAACTGATTTTTTTTCTAATGCAAGGGGAAAACATAATGTTTCCTTCCAAATAAAAATATGAAGTAAGAATAACTGAGTATCAATTGTTGCAGAATTTGTAAACATTTCAAGGCTGCTTAGGTTTGTTCAAAATCCTTAGATTTTAAATACAACAATTCCAGATTATGATGCCAAAGAATTAATTAATGATGCTGTTGTCATTTGTCAAAAAAAAGCTTTTATTTGAGAAAGCCGTTTTTTCTTTCATATTCAAGCGAAAATTTATCTCTGAATGGAACCTCTTGTTGATCTTATTTCCGTACAATGTTTTGGATGATGTCCAATCAATTTCTCTTAGGACTTAAGTGGTAATTTATTGCGTTACATTGACTCAATCGCATCCACTTACATGTTATTTCTTATATATCATCATTACCAGTACAAAGTGGTTGCTGTAATTGATTATATTTTAAAAGTCATTACCAAGTGGTGAGAAACAGCTTAATATATCTATGTCAAAAACTTTTTTTCTTACTGCAATAGGTCCTTGAGGAACTTCAAATAAACTTATTATTGTTGGCCAACAACATATCAACAACATTTGTTCAGTTACATATTTGTTAGGGTTTTCGCCCAGGAAAAATAATAGAATATAAGACTAAATCTTTGAAGAATATAAAAATTCTACCAAGTGCACCGATTCTGCCGTAAAAAAAATTAAAGCTATGGAGATGTTTCCCAACATTTGTATTTTATTTATATCTTTAAAAGAAATAGGATTAATATACCTCATCGTATGACAGCGGATACTAGTAATCCGAAAATGCATTTTCACATTCTTTAAAAATGTCTTGATTCCCAGTTCACTGTAAGTCAGTAATTGAGGCTATAGTATATCATTTTCTTTCAAATAATAATATTTATTGAAGGAAAAAATTCCTAAAACCCAGTAGAAAAAAGCTTTCTAAAAATTGGTTGTTGTCAAACTGAAAATATTAATGTCTTTTTCGCTCTGTTACATACTTGCTACAAAGTAGATTTTAGTTTTACATACATATTTTTATATTTTTACTTTTTGAAATGTATTACTGGAAAGTAATTCAAAAGAGCAGGAAAAATAGATTGAAATAAAGAAAGCTGTTTTCTCACTTCATCAGCAATCGTATTTGCATTGTGTAATAATGTAAAATGTCTCCATTAATTTCATTTATATATATACATATATCTTATTTTGCTGATATTCCTACTATCTTTAAAATGAAGTAAAAAGTAAAAAGGTTATTTAACAAATTATTTCCTCATTGTTGCCTCATTTCACGATTGAAATTTTCATCTTATTCGACAAAATTTGAAGAACTCAAATCAAATGTATAATAAGGAATTATCAGCATTATTTTGGTCTTATCTGTTTATTTACAAATCTGCTATATGTAAATAAAATGAGAGCTGAAGCGTTGAGGGAGATTTGGAAACATTCTGAGCTTGCCATTTAGTGAAATGGATGAGTGAATGTAAATTGTGTAAAGAGTTAATTTTCGACAATAAAATTTTCCTTTCAGAAATTTTTTCCTAAGCTGACTGGAAATCAGCAACACCAGTTGTGATTCAGGCAGGCAGAGTAACAGAAACTTTTTCAAAACTTCAGCAAGCCTTTTTGAAGAAACCATACTTTGTCATGGGCACATGTTTTCAAATGATTTAACCCTTTCTAAGACCGTGGGAAGTATGCTTCCCACGAAATTTCTGACAAATATTTTTAGAAAGACAGAAACTTAGATGCTTTATTTTACACAAAATGTTGTATCTTGATTTGATACTTAATTATTTATTAACCAAATTAATTAATTTAATTTAATTTAATTTATCTAATAAGCTAAATGAATCCATTTTCTTATTTTAATTTCAAGCTTAAAAATATTTTAACATAATATGACTAGAAAAAATGGCCCTTTAAAGGGTTAAGTTATTTTCAGATAGAAGAGATTTGAATGAAAACGAACCTTGCAATGAAAACGAACCTGCAAATGCAGTAATTGTCGAAAATATTTCTAGAATTAGGATGTTCTGCATTTGGTCTTTGCGTAGCAGTCAAAATGAATGGAGAAGAGTTGAAACGGAATCACACTATCACTCATTAAATTTCTATGAATGAGTTATTAATGGAAATAATTTGTGTGAAAATTGTTCCGAAAACAGTTTTTTCTCAGGAAGAGCAAAATGCCAGGAAAGACATGTCCGAGAAGAACAATATGAACATCCATGTGGTTTCAAAACCCACTTGTTTCACAGATTTTTAATCATGTCATTTTTACTGAGATCAACATGATTTTTTTCTGAAAATTCACCTCGGTTGGTGTTCTTTCGGGACACTAAAAAACATTAAAACTACCTTAATTGACCAATTGAATACAATGATAGAATTCCACTTCCAGCATAGCAATAAAGAGGGAAAAAATCATTTTCAACCCTATGTGGTATCCAAAGGAGAATCTTGAAGGAGAGAATGTGAGGATGTAAATTTAAATGAATAAAATGTAATAAAAAGAAAATCAATATCATTATTTTATCTGCCCACTTCGTAATTCAATAAGCACCTCATCGATAATTTACGTTTGTATTACCAGTCTTCTGGAAACATTTCTCCAACTGTAAATGTCTATCAAGGGAATTGTTTTCCAGTGAATGAACATCCATTTTGAGGTAACAATCCACTGAAATGCTCTCAAATCGTACCTTAGTGCCTCAAGGGAAAATCGAGAACCTGGATCTTGGTAAACACTTCTCTATATCTCCTCTCAAAATGTAGCATCATGCTGAAAAAGGATAAAAAAAAAAATGATTAACATCTTTGTAATTCTTTCTGAACATCAGTACTCTTTATGTCGCATTTTATCAACTTTTTACACAGAAATTAAACATTAAACCAATTAATATGCCTTCCAATATAATTATGAAAACATTGTGAATGAAAATAATTTTAAAGCGGAATAATTAACTCGAATTTAAAGCGGGTTTAAGAAGGGGAATTTTACTGCACTTTGTTTTTATGCGTCCTACGAAGATATTTCTAACAAAATTGATTATAAATGAAGTTTGATTGAGGGTACTTTGTTTTAATGTGAGGTTTCAAAATGTGGTAAAAAAATTTGGGTTATACTTGCAAATTAAACTTTAATGACTTTATATGATATAGAAATCAAGCTAGAAACTCTTTATGCATGATAAAATAATTTCAGAAAAATGGATTCTAAAAGCAAGAAACTATTTTTTTTTTAATTTTAGTTTAATTTTTCCAGTAGTACAGTAGTCTCGATATCTTGACAAACAAAGAGGAAAAATAAGTAATCAAAGGATTACAAATTTTTTATAAATGTAAAACAATAAAGGAATCCCAAAAAGAAATGGGCAATAGAGATAAATTTCACGATAAACGGCCTCCGATAAAATTTGCCTTTAAACCTAATTTGCGTTTAAAATTCTAACAATTAAAAACTATACGGAAACCTAAAATGAACCCAAGAGAATGAAATTACAACTGTTCAGAAATTTATGATTTTCAAAGAGAATATATAAAAAAGTCCAGAGACTAACAAATTTTCTGAAAAGGTGAACAAGAGGTAATTGAGGTAATTTTGCAATTATATTATTCTTCATAAATAAATAAGAAATCCATACAAATAAAAATATAAAAATAGCAATAAACATTACTTTTTAATTTAGGGAGAATAATTTTTAGCACAGCTAATAGTCTTGTATTCTGGAATAAAACTTAGTGACAACTATATACCCTCTGTTTGTTTTGGGATTAATCCCTTTTTACATCTTCATAAATATACTTTAGTAGGTTACTCATTCAAAGACAGATAGTACTACAATCATACTTTTGACATAACCGCCCCACTAACATAGTGCACTAAGAAGTAACCCTTCAAAGATGCAGTACGCAGTCATTCAGTAAAGATAGGTTACGAATTTGCACTGCTTTCCAGCGCAATAAGTCTCGTGGAAAGAAATATAGTTATGAGGGATGCCGGATTAATAAAACCTGTCGGTGATATTTGGAGAGGAATTTGGTAATGCAAGAATTTTGGTGGTATATTTATTAGTAATGAAGGTACGATAGGTTTCTGGAACATTTTTTGCCCTATCACAAAGAGACAAAACGCCAGGAGACAGAGCTTGGATCAGTCGTGCATTTAAGAAGCGGGAGTAGCAAACTATCGAGAGGCGTAAAAAGTCGTGCGAGGCATCTTTCTTGCGAGTTTCCATGAGTTTCCTTTGAACACTTTGTGTTATTATGGTTATTTATTACCAGTTTTCTGATTGTGTGTTGTTGTTTACTACAATACTATTCTAGCTTACACTTCGACTATGTTTCTGTTGTTTGCGTTTTCGCGTTTTCATCTAGAATAAATTGTCGCTATTCGCTATTGCGCTAATTTATTCACTTCATACAAACTACACCGGATATGATTTTTGATAAATTTTCTGTAAGAAATTCGTATATTAGGCTTTTCTACAAAATAATAATCAGAAATTCAATGCATCAATAATCGGGCATTCTAATGAAAATCCTTCTCGCCCAGACAATATGCAAGTTTATGGATGATTGGACTAAATGTATTTAAAAAGCACATATTTTTGTAGAGTTGTGATTTCTTTATTTAGTCTCTAATTTTGCTAATCTGCTGTTAAAAATGAGTATTTCGAGTAATTTTTAATTGGCATTTTTTATTTAGAAGAAACGGATACTTGCAGGAAAATTAAAGATATTTAAAAATTTCATAAATATATTAGATTTTTGAATGTGAAAGAATTAAACTCTGGTACTTTGATTTATCTTAAGAGTAATACTAAGAACACTCATGTAATATTTGTCTATATTCCATAAAAGGATACCTACAGTTCTTGAGGAAATATATCTTGATCTTTTGAACAACAGTTTTGTGAAAGTATTGAAGTTTGTAAAGGAGAATATTCTAGTTCTTTGTAAAACTGGAAAAATCAAGACCTATTCAAAAAGATCAAAACTTGAAAGATCTTTAAAAATTGAATGATTCTAATTTTAAATTAATAATTTTTGGTGTGATCAGTTTAACTATATTGTTATTCTGCGTGCTTATTTTAAATTTAATTCTACGGATAATTATGATTTTAATTAAAAATTTTCTATTACAGCAACTACAAAGGATGCAGACAATGCACACGAAAATATGTTTCGTTTTATTCCTAAAGTAAGAAATTTGATTTATAAAATTATTTTAAATGTGTGTTCCATTGAATATGTTACAGAAAACAAAGTTTATATTTTATAATAGTTTAGTTGTTGCGGCTATTTTTGAAAATAGTTAAAAGAAATAATTTGCTGATAATTTAATTATCTAAAATATAAACAAATTTTAAAGAAAGGTAAAATAATTACATTCAGCCTAATAGTGTCTGATTCTGAGATCAGCATATAAAAGGAATCTAGAGTTAACAAAAAAAAATCTTCTTAAGTTAGCTTCTGTGAAACCTGAATTTTCGTTAATCTAATATTTAATGGATTACTGAAAATTAGCTTCATACCATTAAGACGTATGGAAAACAGCATTCTATTCGAATCTTGATATAAGTTGAAAAGCAGCAAATATTTTTATTTCATACATAGCCAATATTAAATTTGATTTCATTTGTAATTTAATCAAGCAATAAAAAATTAATTCGATCCATTACTCAGATACGCTATTGTAAGCCAGGAGATTAACAATTTATCTTGGCCACTTCATTCCTGTTAACGAAGTAATTTAATGAAAATTCTGCAATGAGATAACGTTTATTCTGCTTTATATAATCACTTACACAAAACATGTTCTAATTAAACATTAAACAGGTTGATGTGTTTAAACCACGATGCAACTGCTAAAAAAATTACGATGAATTTCTCCAGTCTACACGCTGTGGCAAGAAATCTATAAAAACTTCGAAAAGATTTGTATTTCCCGAGAAAAAAAAAAGTTATTTCAAGACTCGTTATGATTCTTGTGTTTTTATATATTTTATTTCCCCTTCACTTAATTAGATTTGCACCATTTTCTCATCAAATCTTTGTTCGTAGCATAGTTTGCCCTTCGCAGGTTGTTAGCATTTAAGGATATTCAAGGCTCTTACAATTAATCTCTGAAAGATATATTCATTACTCGAAAAAATTTGAGAAAAAAGTTATTCCACACTTTTTATCAATCTGGAAGTCAGGAAAACAGTTTCTTTATAAATGTATAAGAAACCACAAAAATGAAACTAAAAGTATTAAATTAAAATCTGCTATCGCAAATTTCAAGTTATCATGTGAGAGCATTATTTCTTTAAATAGCATGGTATCAATTTATAGAAAAACAGGTTTTCGCATGACTCAAGTTCGCAATCGCCAACATTTTTTTCTCTAACTTCCAAAATTTTTTGTCAACTAGAAAAATTGAAAATTTAAAAAGAGTTATATATAATAACTATCGATACATCTCCTCGCTGTTTCGCGTTCATTTCCATTTTCTTCTCTGTGCTTCTTCGAGTGATAATTTCTTACGACCTTGCCTTTTATTGGCTAGATAGGATAATCGGGTACATGGCGGACATTCGCACCAAATTGTAACTTTTTGTTGGCGATACGTTGCTAAATGTGACAATATTCTTTATAATATTCTAATAAATTTGATGCCTCAAAAGCGATAAATCGCCACTTTACTTCTCGTGCATTTTGCACATTCAAAAACCTCAAACCAAAATAGCATCATGTTCTCACATAATAAGAAATTCTTTATTTCCAATAAACAAATATCATCATGAATTACATTTTTATGAGACTCAAGTTCTTCATTCTCTTACAAATTTTAGGAGAATATTCTTCAGAGGAATAAATTCATCGAGATTGCTGTTGTAATTGATCAAATACTGGTGAGTAATTTTTTTTCTAGAATACTATATTATCTTACACAGTACTATTGAAAAGGGAGTATACAATTTTTTTCATTGCAGTTTGAACGGTACAATCTACATCCGACAGAAGTTATAACATCCACAATAGAAATGGTTAATTATGCTGATTTGGTAAGTTAAGATTTCCACATGTCTGTAAATAAGAATATTTCTTATTCATACACATTTTGTAAAAATATTCTTGAACTTACAACTAATCGAAATTTCTGGGTTCAAATTTCTCAAAACTAAAATTTGGACATTCACTTAGGGCCGCAATGGCCTGGTGGTATAGTCTCGGCCACGGAACCGAAAGGTTTCAGTTTGGAGACCCGATTACATCGATGAACCGTCGTGCAAACGGGTCTGGTAAATGTTAAATCCGTCGGGGCCAAATGCCCTCCGCTGATGTGGTGTGGAAGTGTAGAAATGAGGTGGGGTGCCAATTCAAGTGTCGTCCTCGTCATCTTCTGATGACGAGGTCGTCCCAAAATAGCAATGGTGTTGCTTTAAAAAAACGAATATACAATATATCTAAACTTGGGCATTTATTTAAGACTATTTCACGAGTTTAAGTGAAGATTTAACTCCATGTGTAAAATCCGAAATTATAATAAATAAATTCTATTCTTAGCCCAATAAGTAATTTCTATACCATTATATGAACAAATGCTTTCAATTGAAGAATGGTTCAAATAAAGTAAAGAATTATATTTTGCATTACTTCAGGCGATAAATATATTTCTGAAGAAATTAGGAATTCTAAAAGTATTCTTTTATACAGTACTCCAACCATATTAATCGTATTTAGTAAACTATTCTTGACACATTGACATTTCAAATAATAAAAGCCCCGAAATTCTAAAATTAACCGAATTATGAAGTCTTAATTATCAGTATTTTAGACAATTTTAGATAATTTCAATGCCAAATTCGTGGAAACTCGATCAATCAGCCGGAGGCGTGTGTTCCAGGCGGCTTAATTGATTTAAAATAAGGGAATTCGATGCTCCAAAACTCGATCGATTTTGATCGCCAGAATGATCTTTTTATATAAAAAAGTCAAAAGTATCTTATTAAATACGATTAATAGGGCAAGGGGCTATATAATAATTTAGATTTTGTAAATTTTTCAGTTGCATATTTATCTAGATAATCAACATTAAGTATTATTTTTCACGTTTTTTTTAAATCCCTTTCTTGATTGGAAGATCTAAAAATTTGTAAATTTGCTATTGGATCGACATTTGTGCACAAGAAACTTTTGTATTGTATAACCACCTTGTATATACAAGATATTACATATATAGTAGAGCTTTTGTTAAAAGCAATTTAGCAATATGTACTGTTATATTATTATCAAAGTGCAATAATGGAAACATGCTTCACAGTGTCTTACTGTTTAATGAACTGTTGCTGTATAAAGATGGTGATAAAGAGAAAGATACCTACAACGATGGTAATAAAGAGAAGACATATAAAAAAAATCAAAATGTATGTGAACAAAACTTGAACCCTTTACACTCGAAATTCCTCTCTCAAGTACCATTCAAGACGACGCATCATTTTGATATTCCATTCATTTATTTATTCTGATTGTTAAAAAAAATACCCAAAGAATGGTAAGAAGGTGGAGATTAATTTTTCATGGAAAATTCAATTATTTAACACGTTCTTGTATTAGGTGAATAATTATGCATCGAATAACCTTTCTGATGTGCAAAAGGTTAATTTATTGTATTCAACCCCTTTCTACTATCGTTATCTACAAAGAAATTAAAACAATTAATGATTGGTTAAAAGGTTTTCAATAAACCCTGTACTGATTACAGAAGCAATTGAACTCTTTCTGTGGATTTCCAATAAAACCTTTTTGAAATGAATGGGTTTTTCCTGTTTAATTTTGAAAATTTTTAATGAGAAAAAAAGCTTTTCTGTAGCAAAAACGCAATTAAATTAATATTTTTGTTATAATTAATATTATAAACTATTTTAAATTTATGTAAACTTAATAAATAACTCGCTTGTTATGAATTATTGCAGTTTTATCAACCGTTAAGTACATCGATAAGCATAGTTTTCATCGAAATATGGATAGACGATCAAATGGTAATTGATGCTGATATATCGAAGAGCCTGAAAGACTTCGAAGAGTACTCGGATCGAAGAATAAAGAGAATATCTGTTGATGCTGCTCATCTGCTGTCGTAAGTAGCAGATCAAAACATCTCAAATCTTTTCTGTTTCCTGGACGAGGCCTTTTTTTATTTTTTATTAAATCAAGTAACTGAAAACTTTTAGAAAGGTATTAATTAAGTATTTTGTAATTTTCTAAGCTCTTTCTCTTCCTCTTTTGTGTAATATATAGTCAGAAAAATTAGAAATATGTGTAAATAGGCACTGTTTACCAAATTATTTAATTATTATTTTACGTATTTTTAAATATAGTTAATTTACAAAGATAATAATAAGAAGAATTAAATCAGTGGTAGTGGCTTACTCGAAATTTTTCCCATATTCTCTATTAAAGCTATTATCTCCCTCAACAAATGAAAAAAAAACGTCATTTATAGAGTCCCTCTAATGTACAACGAATTATTTAAGAAAGTATGTATATATTCAAGTACGCATTTTGCAAGTTTTTGTTTAAAACGGGAGCAACTAAAATTACACACAAAACTACAATTTTAGTTGCAAGATAACATATCAAATTTCATATATCCAGGACCTTGCGTTTTTAAGCTATAGCGTCTACATGCATGTGAAATTATAAACCAACACACGGTCAACATATTAACCTTTTTAATTCAAAAATCGACAAGAAACAACACTTAAGACGCCAAAATTGTATACCGAGTTTTATTTATCTTGTATTCGAATAACTATTCAGATTTCCACTGAATTAATTTCGTTGGAAATTTGAAAAACTTACAAATTTGGTGTAATTACCACATACTAAATTTCATAAAACTGGCTTAAAGCACTTGAGTTATTATACTTACAGACAGATATAATTTTAAAAATGTGCCTTGACATTATTTTAATTCTGTTTTTCGGTCAGGTGGGTCTAAAACATGATAATTCTTCAAAATCTCGATTTTTTTTCAATTACAATTCCTTTTGTGAAGATATAAGAAATTTAAATGAATTTTTACAACTCAAGGAAGTCTTTTCAGCTAATCTTAAAAGTTTTTTTCAGGCAAATTTTCATAAAATGATAGCACGACAGAACAAAAAATATAGCACAAATATCAATATTTATTTTCTTCAATTCTTAAATCTATAATTTGTATTATAAAATATATTTCCGTATGAGTTTTAAGAAAACATGTACTCTTTTATTCATATAAGTTCTGCTAAATTGTGTAGTCAAGTTCTCTTGTAATTATGATATGAGTACTTGTGACCTAATGGTATGATTTTGGGTTCGGAAAAATTGATTCCACTGAAATTCCATCATATATGTGAACCCAGGACATGATCAATCCGATTCTGTGGCCAAAACGTTCTTCCTCTGCTGTGGCACGAAAATTTGGATTGGAGTGTGACAGTTGAAATTTCCACCTCATCATATGTTCTAGAATCAAAACTATGTTCTGTCCTTTAATAGCTAAAGTATTGCCTTAAATTAGCACGCTAATGTAACTAAACTAAATACGTATATATGATGTCGTGTCAATAAATTATCATTATATGAGATTAATTTAAAGGTGGCTGGTAAGTACGATATCTGACAGTAGAAAGTAAGTGTATAAAAGAAAAATACGAAGCTTAAGGATCAGTTAGTTAGCTAACAAAAATCAACTCCAATTACAAGAATAAGTATCTACAAATGAGAAGACTGTCGCACTTGTGAGAATACACGTTAAAATTAATCGTGCAGTTCAACATTAATTACGGCTAGTTGATATGCCTGGTTTTACTCAAAATGAAAATATTTTCATGCTTAATATCCTTAATATAAAAGTAATTTTAGTACGATTAATATTATAACGCATAAAACCTTTTTCAACGTTTTGAGATTCTCAGTAATGTGCATGCTATTTTCTGAAATCTACAGTATTTATTTTAATCCAAGAAGATAAAGCATTCCGAAAGGAAGCATTTTGAATTGAAATAAATTTTTGCTTTCGTCCATTTAATAGCTTTTAATTTATTTATTATTTCTGTCTATTCATTTTATTTTGCACAAATTAATCTAAGGATAGTAAAAACTCCAATGAAAGTGCAACCAGTTTATTTTAAAACCTTCTTTATTGTAGTTTGAAATATTTATACGCAACGTAAAAATTCTATCCTTTTGAATAATATTAAAAAACTAAATTTAATATAATTTTATTAATATTAAATTTTATCCTTTTTATTTATATTAATAATGAAGTGAAATATTAATTTCAGTTATATCTTGCAACAGCTTTCCTAGAAAAACATGCAATACAAGTTCAAACATTTCAGTGACTTGAACCAAATGAAAGTGTCTGAAGCGCCATATACTGTTCTTGTAAACTTTGAGGAAAGTATTTGATTTAAATGCTTCGAAAATTATTGAAAAATATAAATTTTTTATTCTTTCAAAGGATTATTATTCCCATTCAAAATGTTCTTATGAGGGAAACATGTCACATCTTCATGATGCTTTAAATAGTTTAAAGTTAAAATCGAGAAAAACGTCGTCCAAGTTAAAATAATCTGATTAAGGAAGATGGGGAAAAACATATCTGCCTCTAAACATGGATTTCTATATTAATGGCTTATGCTTCGTTGTCTTATTAAGTCCTCAGACATGGAAACTGTAAAAAGAAAGTAATGCAATCATCAATATATATCATAATTTTGGCCTGAAGATTTGGACAAAACTTCATATTTTTGACCTCTAGCAATGAATTTTCAAATTTTTGAGGTGGAAGAAATTTTTTCCAAATCACCATATATTTTCGAACATTAAGCTGATCCTTGTATAAGTCGAGTGTACGTCAAACATTTTCCCAGAATTCAAAACCTGTATATAAGCCAAAATAAAAAATTACATAAAAACTCTGTGAATTTCATGAAGGTGAAAGTACTGCTAAGGAAGAAAAACGGGTGAAATATTTTCCAATTAATTCGCTATAAAATAAAACGTCAGACGTTAACGGTGATCATTTTAATTCTGATAACTCTATCGGAAGCTAGCACATTTATAACCTTTCGCATACGAAATATAGAGAACATATTGTAATCGTTAAAAAATTCAAACTTTACATTTTGACGAATTTCCACATTTTAGATCTCTCTGAGTTCGAAAAACTCAACTTTGAACAAAATTAATGAAATTTGATCTCTACACTAAATTTGTAGATTTCTATTAAATTTTGAACAAAATCTATTCAGAGAAAGTCTGTCTGTATACCTAAATATAAGTTTACACGATTACTTCAAAACAAAGAGGTCTAGATAAGTGAAATGTAATACACAAATTTAACAACTAAAAAGTAGAAGCCTCAAAGAATTATCTGTCTATCGGTCTGTAATATCGCAAACGTGTAAACGGGATAACTCTAAAACCTTAAATGTATAAAATGTATGCGACTTAAATGTATGAAATCTGGTATGTGATTTTATGATTACAAGAGTATTTCTTTTAGAAATTTTGCTTTCAATGGTTGGAAACAACATGCTTAAAATAAAAAATTTGGTGCCTACACAATTTTTGGGTACCTAGTCTAAATGCCAATGATGAATCGAAATATATATATATATATAACCACAGATTCAATAAAAATGCAAAGTTCATGAAAACATTTCGTAACTGTTTTTCGGCATTGTCATGCAAAGCATTCGTAGCTTTTTTCAAGATTTATAATTTTATGCGATGGAAGGAAATAAGAACTTTATTAGAGAGTATGAGATAAAGATTTACGGAGACCATTCGTGCTAGTCTGCCCAAATCTGGTACAAAATGTGATAAAAATATATATTTTATATGCATAAACAGCACATAAAATTTTATTTATCTAGTTCTTTGCATTTTGTAACCATATCCACTTTCATTCACACACTTAAAATTTGATAGAAATGTACATATTTAGTGTTAGACAGCATACCAAATTTTAATCCGTCTAGTTGAATATGTTTTTAAATTATCATTCTCACTGATAGCCAAATATAACTCAAAAAATAAGTTTTTCGTATTCAGACAAAGCAAGAAACATGAAGATTCACCAAAATTTTAGAGTCGAAACTTTTTAACGTTTACAATACTTTTTTTGTGAGTTGCGGTAGCCTTGTGGTAAGGTCTCGGCTTCGAAACGAGAAGTTTCAAATTCGAGACCCGACTCCACTAAGGAACCACTGTGTAAACGGATCTGAGGTCGGGATGAAATGACCTCTCGTTCGGGGTTGTGCAGAAATTTGGAGAGAGGGTGTTGTCCTCTTCATCTGACTGCTCTTCAAAATTACGAGCTCCGTCCCAAAATAACCTTAGAGTTTCTTTAAAAGGGACGTTAATACAACTGAAATACTTTCTTGTATACTTCATATGCAGGAAAGTAAAAAGCCAAATTTGGACAATCTCATTCTTCTTCGCATTGACTCAGTAATGTTAATAAAACAATATTAGGACATATATAAAATGGCAAACAATGTATGTTATTCCGCATAAAAAATGCTTTCGTCATTCTGTAAGCATACATTGTAAATTAAAATATACGGTATTCAGACTGAAAATCTCTAAAATTGTTGGTTTATACAGAACAGAATTGCATCTGATTAGTATTAAAATTCAGTTGTATTCAAAGTACATATTTTACACCTTCTCTGTACGTGAATGCAATTTGAGCATTTCTAGTAGGACTACGGAGATAAAAATGGTCATTAATAGCCTCTAAATTGCATCATTTCAGGTGTTATTTAATTATCTGCTGTATATGTCCATAGTTTCAATACATCCAATTAGATTGAAGATTATCTAATAAATTCTTTCTTTCCAACAACATCGTGTCCTAGCTAAAATTATCTAAAACTAATGGCTTATTCAAAAAATGCAACCTATAATTGATTACCAATTCCAGTCACATAAAATCGAATAACTCCACAAGAATTACTCAAGATTGGAGCTCATAGTTGTTTAGCAGACTCCTGAAAGGTAATTTATTCTCAGGTCTTTTTTAAGATCAAACTTCTCGTTTGAAGTTTTATCCTAAAATAGATAAGAATAGATTTAAAAGGGGGGAACCTCGTTTCAATACACGATATTTAATACGTGTCAGCTTGTTTAAATTCTCTAGTCAAATAATGCGCTGTAATCTACTTTTTTTAATCCACATTTTATTGCTTTATAGTCATAGATAATGCCCCGTTGTTCTGTTTACGTGCTGGTGGGCAATTAAAGCGTAATCATTCTTTTAAAAAATACTTAAAACAAGATGCTATCAATTTTAGAACCAATTTTTACAAGTGTGATTGAACTATAAATGGAATAAAAGACAATAAGTTACTTGTTTTATGCGAGCCTGTTTTTCATCACTCATTGTAAGTGATATCTTCATATGGGAGTATTCAACAAATTCGATTGAAGAACATTCCATATTCTTTTTAACTTTCTCTTGAGCGAAATATACACGAGAAAGTATTGTGATCATCGAGAAATTCGAATCAAAACGTTGACAAATTTCCACATTCCGAACCATCCCAATTGCTAAAAACACATTTTTGGCATTACGTCCATTTATCTGTCTATGAACACAATAGCTCAAAAACGCTTTGAGATAAACGGTTGGAATTTACGGTCTTTACCCAACATTTGTATTTTTCTATCAGACTTTGAAAAAATCCATACAGAGGAAATCTGTTTATTCTGCTGCTCAAATATAAGTCACTACAATGATTACAAAACAAAGGAAATTAGATGAATAAAATTTGGTATACAGATTTAACAACTAAAATATTGATAGGTACAAGGGTGGGTTAAAAGATTTCCGGTCTAAAAAAGAAAATAAAAATATATATGTTTAATGATTGCTTTATTTTTCAACGTAGTCCCCTTCCAAAGATATACACTTATTTGGACGCCATCTCTATAAGAGCTTTCTTCTAAGGCCTCAAAGTAGGCATTCGTCACTGAGATGACAACGGTATCAGAAAAGAATTTCCTTCCAGGCAGAAATGTTTCCAGGTTGGGGAAGACTATAGTCCGAGGGGACTAGATCAGGATAATAGAATGCATGAGGAAGAATTTCAAACTTCAGTTCATGAAGTTTTGCCATCACAATGACAGACTTGTAGACCGGAGCACTGACATGGTGAAACAGGACTTTCTTCTTATCCAAACCTGGTATTTTTTCTTTGATTTTGGAATGCAATTTATCCAAAAAGTTAGCATAATATTCAGCATTGATGGTCCTGATTTGCTCTAGATAATCCAATTAGAAAATTCCCTTAGCGTCCCAAAAAAACTATTACCATAAGTTCCAGCAAATAACGCACATTTTGCTTTTTGTGGTGTTCATTTGTCTTTCTCTGACCACTGTTTTGATTGCTGTCTGGTTTCTGGAATATAAGGATGCATCCATGTCTCATCCACAGTAACGAAAGGTCGCAAGAAATCGGTTGGGTTTGAATTGTACGGCTCCGATATCGTCATGCGCCGCAGCAAAACGCGCCAAAGTCAGCAAATGCGGCACCCATCTTACTGACAAATTTCTCATATCCAGATATCGATTAAAATATGATGTGTTCGTTCTGTGGATATACCAACAGAATCTTCAAACTTTATCGATTTCAATAGGAGACCATTTCTAATATTTTTGTGAACTTTTCTAATGATTTCATCTATAATGGCTGATTTTGGTTTTCCAGACATCCAAAGTACTTGTCAACCACATTTGAAGTCTCAACCCATGTTTTAACAGTTTTAAATGAAGAGTAGATTCCCCCAGTATAGTATCTAACTCAATTTTAATATCTGTTGGAGATAAGTCATATATATATATATATATATATATATATATATATATATATATATATATATATATATATATATTATATAATATTATTACAGCTTGCACTTCAGTTTTCTCCATACTCAGCTGAAAACAACAAAGAACATTTTAAAACAGCACAGTATAAAAATAACCAAACACAAATCTTTGAAAATAATCAAGAAGTATGAAACAAAGATGGCACTTTGAAGTGCTTTAGTCAAAGTAATTCCGGGAGCGCCACCCCTAGGTCAGGCCGGAAATTTTTCATCCCACCCTCGTATCAAATTTGGAATTAAATTCTCACATCATATTGATCTTTAGTCCATCTGTTCTTGTGTTTGCATATATAACGGGATAATTCAAAAACAATGTTACGTAAATAAAATTCGGTGCAAAATTTCATTCTTTCAAAGCGTAGATTTTTATCAAATTCTGAACTATATCTGTTAAAAGATTAATTGTCTATCAGTCACTACTTTCTCTAGTACATAAACGCTATAAAAACGTAATAAATATTATAAAATTTGGTATGCTATTTTGGAAACTATAAGTATATTTTTGTGCCAAACGTTATTTTCAGTCGGTAGATAAAAGGCCGCGGTGGCCTGGTGGTAAGGTCTCGGCTTCGGAACCGGTGGGTTTCAGGTTCGAGACCCGATTCCACCGAAGAACCGTCGTGTAAGGGGGTCAGTTGCACGTTAAATCCGTCCTGACCAAACGTCCTTCCGCTGGTGTGGTGCGGTGTGGAGAGGGGGGTGCCAGCTCAGGTGTCATCCTCGTCATCTGACCGCGGTTCAAAATTACGAGGTCCGTCCCAAAATAGCCCAAGTGTTGCTTCAAACGGGACGTTAATACAACTAAACCAAACCAAACCAAACCAGTCGGTAGATAAAAGGCTTCCAAAATACATATTCAGTTTTCGAGAATTTTTTTATTAATAAAATACCAACAATTAATCTCTAAACAAAACATCAAATATCGCACGTTTCTGATTTCTTTCAAGCGTTTTGTGTTTTCGTCAATAGCATTCAGTTAATAATTATTGATATTTTTTGGAGAGTATACGAGAAAGTTTCGGGGAGACCATTTCATTTCCCTCTGTCAAACCTTCAATGGCATTAGGCAACTAAAAAAATGTCTTCAACATAATTATTAGGGAAATATTTTTTTTAATTCCTGATTGGAATAGTATTTCGAACTTAAAAATGTTTTGCAAGGTAACTAGTAGCAATCATATTTCATCTGTAGATTAGTAGAGTTGTACTTTGCAATGGAAAAAAGTACATAACTTTGTCTGGAATTTTTAATTTGACAGAATCATCTATACTTATTCAATTTTAAAACTAGAAGGAAAATAGTGAAGAACCAAAGTGAGTGGTCTACCTAAAACTTTCTCACATGCTCTCTAATAAAGGTGTTATGCCAAAGAACGCTGTGAATGGCATTAGCGTACTACAGTTCCGAAATATTAACTTTTGGAATTAATTTAGCATTTTTATTGAATCTATCATGTGATCTTCGAGGAAAATTCTGGTGATTAATCCCAGGCATATGCTTAATAGCATCTTAAAATCTAATTGCGTTTTAGAAGCGTTTTTCCAAATTGATTGAAACAAAAATTTGACACAAAACTAAATTTGCAATCACAAAATCATATACCAAATTTGATATGTTTAAATCAATGCATTTTTGTGTTATCGCATTCCCATGTTTCTGAAGGTAAACACCGACAAACAGTCAATTCCTCGTTGAATACAACTCAAAATGGATATATTTCTATACTATAGATGCCAAATATGTGTACCGAATTTTATCCATCTAGCTCTCTTCATTTGTTGTTATCGTACTAATTTATATTCGGACAGACGGATTTTCTCAGGACGAATTTAGCTCAAAATTTGATAGAGTTCTAAAAATTTGGTGTATACCAAATTACATCCACCTAACTCATAGCGTTTTTGAGTTATTTTTGTCACAGAGAGACAGCCAGGCAAACTTTTTTTTAAAAAGTACTGAAAGAAGTCTGAAATGTGGAAATTTATCGAAATCTCGTGTTTGAATTTTTTAATGATTACTATACTTTCTCGGAACTACATATACGAGAAAGTAAAAATAATATAATACTGAGTTTATATTCAGTGCAATTACAGTACTATACTATTTAATAAGCACGTTATTGATTTAATTTGTAGTGTTGGCCATCCAAAATAGATTTTTAAATTTATACACGGATATGTAACTGGGAGGACGGGGGAAGTAGAAACACTGATAAAAACCTATTAAATAAGTGGAAAAATTTAACTAAAAAGTTGTAGATCTTATAAATAACGATATGATAGTTTGATGAAGCAAATTTTTTAAAAATTACAAATGTGGAGAAATATTTTTCCTTTTATTTATATTTGAGTAAAAATATTAGCATAGCATGATACATAGAAGAAAATAATTGGTTCAAATTTTAAAAAGGTATCTACGTTTTATTTTGAAAAATTCAATTGCAGATTAGTCCAAAAATATCTAAGTACGTTTCTATCAGTTCGAATTCTGGATAGAAAAAAAAATCCTATTCTAAATGTGTTATTCTATGATTTTAAGAGGCATTTTAATGGTGCATTTTTCAAAAACAAGTAGTGAAAATAAAATTTGAAAAACAAGGAAAAAAGTTTTATTTTATGGAGATTGATTCTCGAAACACATTAACTTTCAGGATGCAAATGTCATCCGAAAATGAATTCGTATTTATTAATTACAATTTTATCAAATTTTATTTTCAACTTTTTTTTGGCCATTGTAAATGCAACAGCTCGCAAACATTCAATTTTATAGCTTATAGAGAATAATTCTCCATAATGTTAAGACTTTTTTCTTTTTTTAAATTTAATTTTTGCCACTTTTTTTCTTGAAAACTGAGCATAATTATATTAGTTGAAATCGTAGAATTTTAGAAAAAGATTTTTTTCTGTTGGATTTGCAAATTCTGATTTATGGTATCTGATCTTATATAAATATTTATAGGTATATTTTGGCGATCTTTTTATTCCAACCAGGCAGTTACTTTTTAAAAAATAATTTAGATATCGATTTGATATATTAATCAGTTATTCCCTTTTATGTTTCTTAGGGAAATTCCAAATATTGCTTCAATTTTTTTTAATTTACCTTATTTAGCTAATATAATGTTTTTTAGCTCATTTCTCATTTTTTAAAACCTGCAACTTTTTTCTTCATGTTTTTCTTCTTGATTAATAGCCTTTATTTAAACGTGAAACACCCATGTTTCATTTTCTATCCTTTCCCTCTTATCTAATCAATTATCCATGAGCAACTTCATAGATCTGTTTTGGCTAGCCCACTCAACAACTTAAAACCAATAAAATTATTATTATATATTTCCTTCCACATTTTATTACTTTTTACGGCAATCAGTCTGGATTACTAGGCCAGTGATTCCCGACCTTTATTTTATACTGTACACCTTGAATGTTTTTTTTTTAAATTTTTGAATATCCTCATCCTCCTCTTCCCTAAATAAATATCACTTAATGCAAAAAAAATAATCTACTAATAAATTAAATGTATATATTAGCAAAAATGACTCGAATCAATAACATTATGCCATCTATTTTTTATTTTCCATTTTTATGATAATATTGATATTACCATCTAACAAATGAAAACTGCATTAGAATAATTTCATATTTAGTTTTAACACTTCACTGACACAGTTACAAGATATTGGTTTGTATGCATAATTTAGGCTTAAAAAAGTATTTTTATTCAAATGATATAGACAGACCTTTATTGATATCGCAACTATTAATTTTGGTTACAAATGAAAATAATTTCATTGTCTTTTAAAGAATTTAAACGGCTAAAGCAACCGGCAAAGCATTATAATCATCAAATTAACCTTTAAGTAGGCTAATTTATGATGAAAACTTACAGTTGTTCATATTGAAAATCAACTATTCATGCGGAAGAAGATTTCAGTACGATTACTCAATTTTATAAAATCACTAACCGCTTTTGGTGACCGACTGGTTTGCAGCAATTATTGATCAGATTTCATTTCAGTTAAATCGCTTAGACATAAAATTATGTCCATGATTCCGTCAAATTGTCAGATAATGAAATCATGTTTTTTTTACAAATCTTACATATTTTCTGTTTATCATGCTATAAAATTTCTTAATGGAGATTAGTCCCATTACATTATAGCACTATTAAAAACGTAATAACGCAATAATTCAGCGCACTTTTAACCTCAGCAGTATTTCAAACTCACTTTTTATTCACAAATTCATCATTATTCACATTCACAAATTCGTCGTTTGGTTGATAATGCAAGTAATAACTGCATAGATATCAAATAGAATCCTTATTCCTTGTCTTTCAACTAAGGAAAAAAATCTTCTATTAAATATCTGGTGTAATAATTTGTTTGAATTCGGGTCAACAATGTAATCTATTGTTGAAAATCAGGCAGAAAAATATTTTTTAAAAATTTCTTAAAATCAGAAAAAAATATGCATGATTATTTAACTGATATTATTAAAACGATCATTTTTTTAGAATGGAAAGAATGTAAAAGTATTTTTTTTACAATAACAATTTCGGAAATTATTTCAGAAAACCTCGTAAATGCAGCTTAGTTTTTCATTAATTAAAACTCTAATTAAAGATTTTAAAAAACGTACCGGGATGCACATTCCTACTTTCCAATGTATACATGTGTCACATGTGATTGCTCTATGGTCTGATCTACAGAGTGCCAATACAAATACATAAACACAAATTCAACTTCATTTTTAGTTGTTATTGGGATGGAGTCAGAGGTAATCTCGTATCTACAGATACATCGCATTTACTGTGGTACTTTTTATTAACAAAATCATAACATCCGTGTGCTTTTCCGGTTTCTCTGTTTTTGATGGATTTTAAATGTTTGTTGACTTAACATCGAGTTTTTAGTATTTTACCGTCACTGTTACTCAAAAGTTTTTCTGATTTACATAGTTTCTTTTTTCACACGAACTTGGAAAAACGGCATTCTACATTCGTTTTTCAGTTAAATTATTTGTTTTCTGTTTTCTACCATTACCAGCACTATTTTCGAGTATCTCTAAATAATGTCATTCGCACGCCAATGGATATGTCTATCATAGGTTAAGAGTGTATGAGCTACGATTATCACTGATGTATTAACAAATAGAAATTGCATGAATGCATTTCTAATCATATGTAAAAGGCGTTTCTACAAACTCTCTAATTTTGTTTCTTTTCATATTTCTAGGGGATTGCATTTTAAAGCTAGCAGAAAAGGCTTAGCTAACGTGGATACTATCTGCACAGCCAAAGCTGTAGGCATAACAAGTGTATGATCCTTTCCAATACTTTTTACTTTGGTTATTTTGACAATATTTGTAATTCATGTATTTTTTTAAATATTTGTTTATTTTCTTTAATTATTTTTAATAACCTGATTAAAAAATTTTAAGAATGTACAAATTATTTATTGGTAGGAATGTGTATAAAATTAGTTACTAACAATAATTTGAACACAGACATGACAAATTTTAGATAGTGTATATCCTAACTGGTCTAGAATATATACACACACACACACACACACACACACACAAAAGAATCTAGTTTTTCGGCAATTTGAATTCGAACAATTAGTAGTAATTCGAAGCGTATGTCAATTTTTAGATGAAGTCCATTCTAGTTGGTTTAGCATATACATAGATGCAAAAGAACAGTTTTTCGGGTTAATTAAAACCAGTCACGAATAATTGGTTAAAAAAACTTTTTATTTTTTGGGAAAAAATAATTTACTTATAATCATACTTATCACCTTTAGTGACCAGTTAATTCGCCGAAATACTGATAGCCTTTAATTTCAGTTAAATCGCTTATACTTAATTTAATGTTAATAATTCATTAGCTTTAAACACCAAATAATGATAGGCAATAAAACCGTATTATTGTAATACTTTTACACCTGTTCCGTTTATTGCATGTATGATCTTTCCTAATGGAGTCGAGTCCCATTACAGTACGATTAAAAATTTAGGTACCTGGGTTAACTATTTAGAATTATAGTTTATCTTTTAAAGCTATGCAGTTCCAATTTTAGATTCCTCAATAAGTTGTTTAGATGTTTAGCTGACTCTTTCTTTTTTAGCTTTCAACAATAGAAGGAAATCCAGTAATTAAATGTGTGATGAAACAATACAAGCAGTTTAAATTTCATTGAAATAGTGAGATCTATTGCTGAATGTTATTAAAAAACTGTCAAAATTTAAGGGAAAATTGCACAGCTACTTACATAATTTTATTGAAAAAATACTGTCACGAATTTTAAAACTGTATGAAAAATATTTTTATACAGTTTTATTTTCGGAAGTTATATCGGAAAAGCGCAAAAATTCAGCTTAATTTTAAATAAATTGAAAATTTTAAAAGCTCATTTTGACTTACACATTCACCATTTTCTAAAGCATATCTGTTCTAAATTTAAGGAATCTAGATAAAATGGTTTGTTCTGTAAAGAGACGACACTCGTGCACACACACAAACACTTCCTTTTATAAGTGTAGAATAATTTAATGATTAAGAAACAATGTTGTTTAAGTATTACACTCTCATATAATGCTTTAAACAGCACTGTAAATCAAAGTCGGAAATTTCGCTGTCTTTATTCGGGAATTTTTAATTAGAAATTACCCTAGAAATTACTTGGTGTATTTAGTACATCCTAGTCTAATTGTCAGCCATGTAGAGCACTCTGAACGTTTTTTTTTTATCAAACATGTCACATGATCCAATCAATATGCCAGCCAATTAAAAGCAGTAATACCCTAAAATATAGTGAGAGGGTGTTTTCTCGCCAAAACGTTTACGCATACTTTCTTATGAATTTACTTGTGTATTTTTAAAGGGTATTCTACTGGTGAACAATAGTTAAGACATAAACTATTAAAATGCGGCTTTGACGTTTAATCGCTGAGATGTGGTTCATAAACAAGTACCAGAAAAATGAATATTTATATTTGAGATTTGTAGATGTTTCTATGTATTTTTGAATTTTTGACAGTATATATATATATATATTGTATTTTTGATACTTTTTCTGATCGTTTGAAATAGAAAATTGAGCAGATAATTACAATAATAGTTACACAATCGCATACCACATTTCATATATTCAAGTCACTGCGCTTCTGAGTTATCGCGTTTAGATACTTGTGAATCTTCTTAAAAGACTTGGTTTCTATTTTATACATACCCGCTCTTTAGGTACTAAATCTGTGTGTCAAATTTTATCCATCCAGATCTTTTGACTTCTAATTTTCGTATTAACCAAGAATAGTTTGACACATACTTCCACTGAATTCACCCGAGATTTGATAGAAATTTACAATTTCCATGTAAAGACAATATATCAAATTCAATATGTCTAGAAGAAAGCTTTTTTTTGTTTTATCGTGTTCACACACAAACAAACATAATTTTTAAAAATGTATTTCTCTAGTTCGAGAGGACTGAAACCAAGTGATTCGTCAAGGTCCCAATCTCTATTTTTTTTTGTTGTTGTTGTTTACTATATTTATTCTTTGTATTCGTCATATACGAAAAAATAAAAAAGAAATTCATAACTCCTGAAATCGAGACATAATATACGCATTAGGGGTAACTAAATCATAGAAAATACGAAATCATAGAAAAATGAGGATGATACTCAGTTACGTTTCTGTTTATATTTCACTGAAGTTATTATTAATTTTAATAAGTATTAAATTATATTAATTATATAAAAGAATTATATGAATTATGAAAAGAACTTATATTATATAATTATTATATAAGATTTTTTTCAGGTTACTGATGTTTACCAGTTTCATATAACTGCCCTTATATTAGCTCATTTGATTGGACACAATCTTGGAATGGTACACGATCATGCAGGTATGCAAATAATTATTTTTGCTTTGCACATCAGAGATAGAATATAAATTCTAATTAATCCTTGCAAAAATATTTTCAGCAATTATTTTTAAATATTTTTATCTTAGAAAATATTTTTGATTGATGCTTGAATGAATATATTTTTACATTTTTGCATAATAATTAAAATAAGTATAGCAATCATGGAAAAATACGATCTCGAGATTTTGATCAATCTCAGTATTTTAATCTGCGAGAAAAAATATTTTTTAATTATATATTATTGTTTTTAGGACAATAAGTAAAAAAGATTATTTCAAAATTGTAGTCATCATCCAATTCTGGTCGAGATCTGTCTATCGATTGCCTTCTGCAAGTTTGCATGTAAATATGATAATCATATTCACATATATGATATGATGTGTAAAAAACGCAATAAGATAAATGGATGAAATTTTTCACATGGCTTTACACAACAAAATACAATATATTAGTTACATGAAATTTGGCTTCTGCTAACGAAAAAAGTTGGCCTGCATTATATTTTGGTCCTGCGTCAAATGATTGAATAGCTTGTCGATCTCTTTATTATAACATTTTTTAAAGCAATTATAGAAAACAAAAAGCTAGATGAGTGAATTTTATAATTTGATGATTGTAGCTATTCTGCAAGTTTTTATATTTTTTTATTACTATTATTATTAAATTCATCAACGGTAAAAATGTTCGATTGCTTGTCCACCGTCCGTGTGTTGATGAATATTACATCTAAAAAATACAACAAGATAGATGGATGGAATTTTTCATATGGCTTTATCATCAGAAGTTATAGATATAAATTACGTCTTAGGTGTAGTATAAAACTCAACATTATCTGTCATTAAATCTGCTCATGTGTATGCTAATGTGGTCATCCAATAAAAAAACGGTGCAGGCTAGATTCTTCAAACTTTTAGGAATTGCTTATAACAAAATTGCAGATCAAGATTAAATTTTGGACCGAATCCATCAAGGGAATAGTATTTTAAAATACATATTCGAATATTCACCTTAAACTAAAAACAAATCGCACCATATTGTGGAATTTGAGGGGAAAATATTACCATCGTTTGAGAAGTTAAAGAGAGCAAATATACAATAAATTTATAGGAGAAAACAACTTTCACATATGTATTTAAATAAATAATCCAAATATTTAAATGGAATAAATTAATTTTGATAAACAAGGGAATTATAAACATAAAAAAACATTTCAAGTATTTTAATAAATGAAATATTTCAATACTTCGCTAATATCCATAGAACTATCGATAACTTCTGAATAAAGGAATTATAGTAATGTACCAGTAATTCATTTGTTTTAAAACACAAGCAATTATTTCTAAATTTATAATTTCGAGTCAGACAATTCCATTAGAGGAAAGAAAAAATGGAATGTACTTAAAGGATTAATAGAAATTAAATTTCAGCTTATTGTCCCACAGGACTTATAATTTTAGAGATCGTTTAATATTAAATAAATCCTCTTTGTAATATGTTTTTTCTGATATGTCTGGTTTGCTATACACATTTGCAGGTAGCTAGTGGAATTTCCATGAAGGGAATTCGCTCAAAATATAAATTTGATACAAATTTCTTAAGTTATTTATAGATATACTTTATAAATTTCCTTAAATTAGCTTATTGCATTTAAATTCGTTGAATTCCCTGACAACTGCAATTTTAGAAGTGAATGGAAATGCCATTTTTTCTTCTTTCAGATTGCGCTTGTTCAAACAATAAACAGTGCATTATGTCAAATAACATTCCGTGAGTATTCTTTCCTTATTTTTCTGAAACTTCAGCTATTAATATAGAAATGATACTGAATGAGAAGTCATAAAAAGGAAATAATTTATTCTATTTTTCAATTTATTTAGTGATTTAAAAGGATTTCTTCAGAATATTAAGAAAAATTCATTTTAAATTCAGTGCCAGCGAGTTGCTATACAATAGTTCGCATCAGATATAACAAGTATGGTTTCTCATGTATGAAATTCCTAGGATATTAAAAGAGTTGTAACATCCATCGGTTCGTATAAATGGTTATTTGAAAAGAGGATGCCAGTTCATGAATCATACTCGTTATCTACCCCTAACCCAAAACTACCAAGTCCTATCCAAAATAACTCTCATGTAACTTTGAAATAAGATGTTACTCAAATTAAACGAAACTTCAGAATATTTTCCTTTTGAATCTTTTAAGCAACCTGTTGGTTCACCAGTATTAATGGTTATAAAAAATTTCCATTATTTTATATAGCTTAATCCTAAAGGATTCATCAGTTCAGAATTTTTAAATTTCAAATTTAATAGACATGTTAAAAGTGCTTTTTATACGCTTCCCTCCTCTCTGTTCAATGCTCTATGTATCTGCCTAATTTTCTGTCATCTTATATAAAAAGTGTAATTTATTTTGATTTGGGATGGATTAAACTTCAATTAATACAAAAATGTTCTTGTTAAAACAATTTGAAAAGAGACAGGCTTTAAAAAAGATTCAACATTAGTTAATTGTGAAGCTAAATTTTAAATGCAAACAAAACAAATTTTTATAACAAAATTAGAAAAATTCTGTTAAAAGTATGCAATAATTAGAAACCTATTCATTATGTAGGAAATAAGTTGTATCTTCATATATTCATCCTTAAATTATGGAGAAAAATTCAAGAATAAAATAATTGTAGCTGCGATAGAAAAGATTCGATTTTTTTTTTACAAGAGTAAAATATATTGTTGTGAAAAGGTTTAAAAATATTTTAAATATACCCCAGAAAGGGTTAAAGTTGTCGAGAATCAAATAAGCATCAACAAGCTGGGGGTGGAAGTTCGGAGAGGAGTTGTCGCCAACGAACCGAAGTTACGAATTTCATCTCAGAATACTCATGCAAATTTTAAAATGAAATAATAGTACAACAGTATTAAACTATAACCCATTAAAAATAATAACTTTATAAAGATTTAAAATTTTATAAAGATTTATATATTTTTATTTAAATGTTTTGATTAAATTCCAAATTTGCAGAAAATTCCATTATTAAATGCTTTAAATGAATTTTTTTATAGATATTTTCATTCAACAGTATTTTCCAACTGCAGTATTCAAAAGTACTACGAAACATTAGACAAAGGATACGGAGCATGTCTGTTCAATAGGCCTTCAATGGTAAAGATAAATTTCTTTCCAAACTATTTTATTTATAAAACTGTATGGATTCGGAGAGAAGTTTGAAACTATTGTCTCTATAAAATTATTAATATAATTATCATAAAAATGCTAGTATTTACTTTTAAATAATAATAATAATGCAGCATTTATTAATTTCTTTTTATTTCCAAAAATTTCATTTATTTTATACAAAATTTTATTTTATAACATTATTATTAGATAAATAACAATGTTATTCAGATTATATTTGATTTATATCTACTTGTTTAATTTAATAAGCTAATTTATCCTACATATTATTTATGTATGCTTCATGATCCTTTTTCTTGAATAAATTCTATGAATAAGGTATCATTGGATAGAATCGCTTTATTAACTTCTTTGATGATATGTTCACCTTCGTAACAAACCACAGTGTCAAAATTTAATAAGATAGTGTGGAAGTGAAAAGTTTCTTCTAACTGAAACTAAATATAGGTTGAACACCACACAGGAAATTTTTATACGGATTTATCTGTTCAACTTATTTCAATGATATGCACCATGTTATAATCATACTTGTTTGATTGAGCTCAATGTTTGACTTATTTCGCTTGTTATGCTATTTTTATTTATTGTTTGTTTATTATGTAGAAAAATCTTGCTTTTATAAATTTCTATTTGACTTTTTTTTTCAAGGATACAAGAAAGAAACTATTTTAATATTTAAATTAATTTATTTGGTTACTTATTGGATACGGGTTAATATAATTAAATTTAACGAACATTTTTTTGAGGGAGAGGATATTTAAAGCATTAAGACGAGCACAAGTTTACAAATCATCAAATAATTTAATTATGTTTTTGTTATTATAAATCTATGTAACAGCCATACGAAGTAAAATTTTCGAATAAGATTCTGGCAACTAGATTCTCAACAGAGATATGATTTGAAAAATATCTGAATAATTAGAGTATTCAATATTTAAATAATTACAGAAAATATAGTTTTTTCCGCACAACCTGACCTCTAATCACTTTTATTCAAATGGATCCACTTTGCCATGATGCATAAACTGAACAAAAAAATGAGTCATATGACTAGCCATTTTTATGACTGGTCATATGACTCATTTTTTAATGATAAATAATGTTAAATGTATCGAGTCATTTTTACAATTAAAAAAAATGAGAAATCAAACGTGTAAAGGCAATCTATCCAGGGATCAATTTGTTGATGAATTATATAAAAGAAAGGGCTACACCATATAATTTGTATCACACAAGTTAAATTGAATATAATTGCATGAATAATAACTTACTCAGCATGCATAGATTCGGGTGCCATGTCCTTGAAATATTAAGTTATATTATGCCATACTTGCCATTACATGCGTCATATGTGAAATTTGTATTAATGTTATTACTCATGCAAATATGTTATCCGGTTTATGCAAATTTTTATTCTATTAAAACTGTGAAATAGACTAGGGCCTCTCAAAATGTGAGTTCAGCATACTGATGAGTTGCGAGTTGAAATTCAGTGGATTGGAACAAGATCTTGAATGTATATATTTTTCCAAACTTTACTAAAATATGATGTAGGCTACAAATCAAAATTGAGCAATATGATCACAAGTGGATGAAAAAAACACAATGCGCAAACAAGCGATCTGTGTCGTACGTCAAGAACTGTCTTCTCAATGACGGATGGCGTATATTATCAACCGACTTTTTGCAAACGATACATTTATCATTACACCTGTTTTTACAATCAGTGGCTTTGCTTAAAGTTATGCTTTATTACTCTTTACCTAATAAATAATTTCTTTTTGTGATGAACGTTTAATTCAGATTATGTACGCATTAATTTTGTAGTTGTTCATTCATAATGTAAATGCAGTTCATAATCATTTGTGTAAACATTCATACATTACAATTTGTAAACAAGGTTTTATGATGCCCTATATAAACTTTACTTTTGTTTCATGGTAAGAATCCAAATTATTCTGAGAAAAAAATGTAGAATCTGGAGTTGAAAGCAACGAAAAAGTAATATAGGTTGTTATTTATAGCAAATCTTGAAATTCTGTTACAAGCAATCCAACATAACACTTTTTTAAAAAAGCTTTTAACGAACATATAACATTTTCCTTTAAATTAATTTTCGAAATTAAAGTTATTTTTACCTTGAACATTATAAATGTTACTTTTTTCATTAGTTTTACTTAATGTGCAGAGAATGTCCATTTGTGGGAATAGCATCGTCGAAGAATCAGAAGAATGTGACTGTGGTCCCCCAGAGGTAATTACGTTTTCCTCTTCTTATCTCTGTCTGTTCCTGCCCCCCCCCTCCGCCTCTTACAACAAAAACTTAACACATTTCATCTTGATTTTTTCTAACTTCTATAATTAACTATGTATATAGGAAATAATTCAATATTCAAGATATCGATAGAGAATTTTTACCGATTATAAGATTGTTGGCCTCTTTAACAAAGTTATAACATAATGTAATTTAATGCGCTTCACTGGAAAACATCTCAAATATTAAGATGAAAGGCAATCAGATAAATCACTAGATTCTCGTTTTCCTAGAAAGTACAGCAAAGGTAATGTGGTTATATTATCCAAAAATTGAGAGTTGTAAAAATCTGGAACTTTCGGATTCGGCAAAAATATATTGTAAAAACTAAGAATAGGCACCTCAAAATTATTCCTTTAAAATTATAATTTTAGTTTTAAAAAATTTAAATGATGTTTACTGCGATATTTTCCGAAATCATTAATGCACAAAACTGATTTTTGCCCCATTTTAAATATCAAAATTGTCTCTTCTACCTTTTCCAGAATTTTGATAGTTATTTAAAACATTCCTTTCGCATGTTTTCATCAATAGATTTTATTGTTGCAATGAAATTCAGAACGTTTTCATTGTTTCATCAATACTATCAAAATCCTGTTTGTCCTTGAATCGAGATCTCACCCGTAAACTTGACCATAAAAGTCAAGATGATCTTATATTTAGCATTAGCCGTCTTTATTAGTACTAGCCACTTTTAACGACCAAATGGTTCCCCTGGAATGGTAGTCGGCTTCAATTTCAATTAAATTCCTTATATAAACGTCAATGTTTATTATTTTCTTAGCAAAACATTTTTGTAAGATATTGAAACAAAGGTATTAAAATCAAGTTAATATGAAAATCAAATAAACCAAATAAAAAAAGAATCCGGCCTGAAGAATTTTTCAAGGGTCACCCTCAGGCAGGGATTCAAAAAAAGGGATTTTTTCTGTGAAGGAATGCAGACAAGAAAGTCTAATAATGATTCCTTGTGACCCAAAAATCCCCTGAAATTAGGCCTAAGAAATATACCATTTTAACAGAAAGGACAATGCAAAACAACAAATTTGAAGAAAATAACCACTAATAAGTAAAAATACAATAACAAAATAACAATAAACACTTAGAACACTAAACCATTAAAGAAAAAACTAAAAGGAAAGAACATACCAGCAGCAGGCAAGGAAATTTTAAGCTATCGATTGTGATTCCCGATTTTAAAAACACAAAGCTAACGTATTAAATGTAAATAATAATTGTAGCCTTCCAGCGCCATCTATTGAATGATCTAATATGCAAAGAAAGTTCTATTTTTATTTTAGATAAAGGATTAATCCCAAACCATACCTTGTTTAATTAAAAAGTTGACATTACAGTAATTTTTAGGAAATTCATTTTTAATTAAATTTTTAATGAGGTTATTCCATGCTTCAATATAGGAATTTTTGTTATTGCAAACCCTTTTGATCCTGTTAACTTGTGAGAAAATTAGATTTTTGAAAATTTTGGAGTTTAGATTGGAATGACAGTTACATAGTTTTGTAATTTTAAAGTTGAATTCATCCCTTTTATCGTAGATATCAACTATTGTGTTATCATTTATTTGTAAATATTATTATAAAGAACTTTTAATTAATGAATATAACTCTAACGCAACTTATATGTTAAAGAACCCCTGGAAAAAGGAATTAGATAAAAGAACGCTAGCTTAAACCAAAATTAAGACTTGCTCTCTAAACTATCCTTATTTATTCCCAACAGTTAAATTTCATAAAAATCCATTAAAATTCAGATTCATGACTTGTAGCACTGACAGTTATAATTACTATACGGGTAAACATTTCTTTAAATATTTAAAAATTATCCTGGACAAGATAAAAGATGAAGACAACTTTATTATTTCTAGTAACAGAGAAGTATTGGATTTTCTTAAAGATAACAACATTAATAGACTTAATACTTATGATTTCGAAAATTTATACACCAATCTACCCCATTAAAAATTAATAAAGGTCTGCACTTTTATATGTGACGAATATTTAAATGAAAATGTCATTCCTAAAAATAACTGGCTAGAGTTATGCAATTTTAATATTATTGAAAATTACGTTTTTAATGGTATTAATTTTTATAAACAAGTTAAGGGAATTCCAATGGGAACAGCTTTCTCAAGTGCTTTAGCTAATATTTTCCTATATTACTATGAGAAAAAAATAATTAAATATAATTTAATAAACGGGTGGAGGCATATTGATGACCTACTTTTGATAAACTTCGACAACACTAATATTGTTACTAATTGCTATCCAAAAGATTTAATTCTAACAGAAACAAATAAAAATCAACTTGAGGCTACTTTTCTGGATTCAAAAATCGAAATTGCTAATGATAAAACAATAGTTGGTATCTACGATAAAAGGGATTAATTGGATAATGGTTTAGTGTTTTAAGTGTTTATTGTTATTTTGTTATTGTATTTTTACTTATTAGTGGTTATTTTCTTCTAATTTGTTGTTTTGCATTGCCCTTTCTGTTAAAATGGTATATCTTTTAGGCCTAATTTCAGGGATTTTTCGGATCACGAGGAATCATTATTAGACTTTCTTGTCTGCATTCCCTCACAGAAAAAAACACTTTTTTTGAATCCCTGCCTGAGGGTGACCCTTGAAAAAGTCTTCAGGCCGGATTCTTTTTTTATTTGGTTTATTTGATTTTCATATTAACTTGATTTTAATACTTTTGTTTCAATTCATCAATGTTTTAGAAGTAGCTTCATTTGCGCTCTCTAAATACTATGAAGTTTTTCCTGTTCCTTTTTTGGTTTTAGTTTGAATAAGAAATAATTTTTAGTTGCGATTCCGAAACTATTTCGTTTCGTTTTCATTTTGGTTTCGTTTTCAAAATATTTACTTTTGATTGGTTATTTGTAAGATATTGCATGTTTTCTGTTATTTGTATATATGAGCCTCCCTAAAGAAGTCGATCTCCATGATACCTTAGTGCTATTATAAATTCAGTTTGTAAGATCTACCCTTTGAGATATTTGATTCAAAATTTTATAAAAACCTATACTTTTGTTACTGCATACCAAATTTGATTTATTTGAGTCACTACATTTCCATGCAAATAAAGATTGACAGATGGTCAACCCCTTGACGGATTTAGCTGAAACTTGGATGGATTTAATTTTAAGTGTGAAATCTGTGTGCCAGATTTTATTTATTTAACAATTTACGCTTTCTAACTGTCGTGTTCATTATTTGTATCAAGGTAGTAGGACAAACGGATTTCTATAATTGGATTTTGTCTAAAAACGATGGAGATTTTTGTAATTATTGTGTTAACTTATATCGAAACAACCGGACAGACCTAATTGCCCTGAATGGATTTTGCTCAAAATTTGATAGAAATCTACAAATTTAGTGTAAAAAAACTATATACCTAATTTTATACTTATGGCTGAAAGCATTTGCGAATTTTAATATTCACAAATAAATTGACAAGCATGATTCTAAAAATGTTTTTTGAACTCAAGGAAGTCTGAAACTAAATCATGCTTCAAAATCTTCATTTCTAAATTTTTGACGATCATAATCCTTTCCTTTATATAATACTTCTTAAGCGACAAAACTAGATTTTTAATTAATTATGTTCTAATATGTATTAATGTAATTTGTGAAAGTTTAGTTTAATGTATAATACCGTATAAGTAAAAATTACCTTATTAGTTTATAGCATATATACCGTTTAATTGATTTAAAAATGAGTCTAGGATATATTAAACCATTTTTTTACGTCATTACTGCAAAAATTTTGATTCGTTCGATATGCGTCGCAAATGTCTTTGAAGAATAGAATAATTTTTTCTTTTAACAGATCTAAATATTATTTTGAAATTGGTATTTAACATCTTGCTGTACTGATGATAGGTAGATCGTAGATCTTATTCGTAGCACTCAGTTATTTAACCGAACATAAAACTGCAATGGAAACTCTGATTAAAGTCTTCCAGAGTAGATGCAAAATTATTGAAATTTCTTGATTCAGTTCTTTAAAGCGATAAAATACCATTTATGTACGATTTTTTCCAAAACTACATTATCCACATTTTTCCAAACTAACATTATCTTTTAACTATTATTTTAATGTTGCTGTTTTTTAACTATTCAGGAATGCGCCAAGCATAACCCTTGCTGCGATCCTGTAACGTGCAAACTTATCAAGCACGCCGAATGTTCCACTGGAGTGTGCTGCAAGAAATGCAAGGTAATAAAAAATACCTTGTTACCAGTAATGTTATGTAATACCAGTTTACATAATATGTGATTAAATATGTCTGTTATTCACAAAATAAAACTAAAGTAAGTAGAAAAGGAGATTTTAAAAAAACTAATTTCTATCACCTTGACACTGTTCATTAAATTTAAAATTTGAATACTAATGCAAAATTTAGTTATTGTAATCCAGTCTAAGAATAGTTTTCCTATTGAAATTGAATGCAAAATGAAACAGAAAATTAATTTCATTAACACTAAAGCTACCACGAGCGGGTCATTTGACCCGCTTCCAATGGCAATTCCAATGTATCGGTGAAATGCCGGTAGGTTTAGTGTTAAAGCGTTCTAGTTTTATTAAAATATTGTTTTATTATTGTATATTTCGACAAAAAGGGAGTTAAAGAAAACAACGATACTTATTATATAGATTTACTGAATTTACTTTTTGAAATGCAGTAACAATTAAAATTTCTATGCATTGTAAAGCATACCTTGAGTTTAAAAATACAAGCTGACTTTGGCGATCAATTTGTTTGCCAAAGTTTATCAAAAAATAAAATAAAAAAATTTGAACCAATATAAAATTAGGTAATTTTTTGAGTGTTAAGTTAATGCAGAAACCATTTTTTGTAAAGTATTAGTTTTAGAAGATATGTTATTAGTTTACATTGATAAGTCATCGCGATTGGCCAACAACGGTTAAACAAATTTTCGCAATCGATTAAACTTGCTAATTGAAAATGACGTTCATTTCTTGATTTCTTTCACATCTTCTTTCCCCTGACTGAATGGAGTTTTAAAGAAAATGGCGAACCCTCCCCTGAGCACTTTAAAAAATATTTTGTATTCCCATGATCAAAATTTTGAATTAAGTGAATCTGTAAAAATGTTAAATGAAGCTATCTGAAGCTGTTATTTAGCGATCTGTTTACCGTGAATTGTTGCCATTTAACTATAACCACGACTTTTGTGCCATGTAAGTTAGTGTTATATATAATATACACAGATGGATGGATAGATAGATAGACAGATACTTCAATTTCATTTAAAATAGTTATACCATATCTCAACTGTTATATTTTCATTTAATTATTATCTTCTCTTCACACATCGAAATAAAAAAACTTTGAAGAGCTAACAATGAATTAAAAATATCCCAAAAGCCTATTCAATAGCATTGCTACATGTTCTTTCTTCGTCTTTTTCTTTGATATAGTGACGAAAGGTACGTTTTCAATATGTTACACATCTAATTTGTAAAACAGATTCCTCTCTGTCTTCTGAGAAGGAAAAAGTGGTGTAGCTAAATGGTGTCAAGGCCGTTTCATTACATTCTCTCCCTTCCCCATCTTATTAGACTTTGAAATCGGCATAAATGCATTATTGGTTTGCCATCATGATGGCGTAAGTACCTAAAGAATGAGATCATCTAGCTCAGAGGGTAATAATTTCAACTAAAATTTCGACTCTGTAGCGCAAAGCAAATCTTTCTTTTATATCTTGTAATGTTTCACTGTATTATAATGACAGATATATTAGTTGAGTTCATTATAATTTTGAAGAACATTTTACAAATCAGTCAAACAATTAATTTAAGCATTTTTCACAATTCGAACGCCTCAAAGCTTTTTAACAATGATTATTCTCATGACATATATGTAGTTCCACCTATTTATTGTATTTTGTAATTCAAAAATATATTTAGTGTTTTGTTTATGAAATAATTTCATGTAAATATTTCTCTTCTAGTTGTTATCTTCCGATTTCTTGTGCAGACCATCAAAAGGAGAATGCGATATCCCAGAATTCTGTAATGGGATAGAAGGAGAGGTAAAAAAATGATAAAATCTTCCAGATGGCGAAATTTTTCATAACCCATTACAGCACATACAAAATAGTGATTATTACGTGACATTGCATCACTGTAATAGATTGTGAGTTTTTTATTGCTGAACACAATGCCAATAGCAATTTTCAGACAATGTTTATGACAATAATTCATTTTTTTTTCTTTACTTTGATTTAAATTTACTCGTGATGACCAGTATTTGGTACTAACTTGGTGTCCTAACAACAAATATAGACGATATAAAGTTTATAGTTAAAAATTTTCTTTGTAGAAAAAAGTTATGAATCAAATCTCTTTTATCACGATATCAAACTACTAAATTGTATTTTATTCAAAGATAATTTCTCATATTTCTTTCTTGCATACTCCCACGTGAAGATATTAGCAACATTGTGGAGAACCCTTCAATCTTCTCTCTCTCTCTTGAAAAAATTCAATACCGCAATACTTGATCTGGCAGATGTATAAATTACCATCTATCTAGCTTGTTGTCAGTTTAAATCATTTTTATCACAGACACCCACAGGTAAACAGACGATATGTTGATGGATATTTGAAGCAGATTTGAAATCTTAATACATTGACCACATACCAAATACTAACTAGATTAATTTAATTCTTATTCCTTAAAGTCATTGTGTTCCCAGACAGACGTAAGACAGTAGGATGCAGTAACTGTTATTGTTACGAATTTGCGATGTTATTTCCCTATAGTTAGTGTCATGATACGTTTTACAGATAGCTCTAATGAATACTGAATATATACCAAGAACCGAATTCATTATCAAGTCGAAGAAATGGTAATAAAGAAAAAATGGTCGTCTTGTCACCAAGGTCAGGGGTCAATTGACTTGACATCCATTCAACGATCATTACTATATCTGAAACTAACTTTCAAACCTGGAGATTGAGCAAGGAAACAATATTCCAAATTCTAAACGATATTCAGGGATAAACATACACCAGATGGTTATTCAATTTTTTTTAATTAAACATCTATCTGCATGCACCCAAATAACATAAAATAAGTAATTTATGAATAATATATAAGATATGCAATAGAAGCATGATTTTACTCACTTTAATAAATGATGTTAAATTTTAAAATTTAATTATTGTTTTCAATGTTATGAAGTAATATTCAAATGTTATCATTAGAAACTTTATGATATTTACTTTCAAATGAATTTTCATTAATAGCACTGCAATTAATGTTAATCAACTATCAGATTATTATTACTATACTATCTACAGCTATTACTATCTATTAGTATTTTTCCACTTATTTATTATTCACTGCTAAATAAAGCTATTTATTAAAATTTCGATTACAAGTCGTATCTTTTATGTATCGTTTTACATCAATCCCTTGAAAGAGATATTAAAAGAGCTTTATTGTATAGTAATATTTCACAAAGATATATGTTAGTAATATGTTGGGTTTTTTCTATACATAATGAGATAAGCACAATTGTAAATTCGTATGTATGTTTATTTTTTAATTTATATTTTTTAATTTTTTACATAAGTTTTTTTAAGATTGACTTATAAAATGATTCCATACTAGTTGTTTTAAACATATTAAATCTGTTTCATGCGTAAAGAAATTTTATTTAAAAGTCCTACAAATAATTGATAAGTAAGATTTCATGTCCAATCTTGTCAATTTATTTGTTTTATTCAATAAGCCGGTTCGCCAGTAATACCGCTCGCTACAATTTTCAATTAAATATTTTAAGTAACTGGTCTCTTAAAGAATTCTCAAACAAAACATTTTTAATCTTCAAATTTTGATAGCCATACCAAACTTATACTGTTTGGATCGTTTCGTTCAATTTACTATATATATTTTGCGAATTTGCTGTCATTTCCGGCAATACTTCAACTTTAATTTAAAATGTAAATAATGAAATTGAAATTAATATTAAGATATTTTTTAATAAAACTAAGCGTTTTATTTATCAGCTTTATTGTTATTTATTAATTATTATTATTATTAAATGTGAGTATTGCAAACAGAATCGCTCGGTATTTAAGTCTTATGTTAACTACAAAATATTTTTCATAATTTATGTAATATCTCAAACAATAATTCAACAAAAATTTCTCAGATTCAGCATAAAATTCAGTTTTTAGTTTTGCTTTCAAAAGGATTGAAATGAAATTAATAATAATATTTTCTTCCGGCCTATAAATATATTTCAAAAATTATGAAGTCTAAATTTAATGCAGTAAGGTACTTATTTATGACTTATAAGACTTATTTATGAAGTTTTAAATATTAAAAATTTAGAAAAACTCAACATTTTCACAATCCTAGGCCAATTAACCTTTAGAAACCTGCGCGCTGATTGGCGTATTTTCTTTGAAGCGATCGATGGAAAATCTAAAATTATCCTTTTTTTTATTAAATAGTGATATTCAAATTTTCATAAATCAGTCAGTTTAAGTGATTGGAAATTAACTCTTAAAAGTCAGTGATTTAGTTGATTGGAAATTAACTCTATGACCACCATAAAATCTGTGTTTTCTCTTGTGGTGTATGCATTCTCTTTAATATCCGCTCGAATAAAACATCAAAAGTAAACATAACATTTCAATAGTTGCTAAAAACAAAAGAGAGAAAAATGCAATTAATAAGCAGAGGGTATTTAGAAAAGTACAGATATTTAGACTGGAAAATGAAATTATCTGAAATTAACCACAAGCGCAGACGATATTTACAAAAGTAAAAATATTCAAACTTGAAAAGGAAAATATATGAGTTATTCCATCAAGAAATGCCATAAGTTTGTATATATCTTCATTATTTTATGAGTCATTAAACATCAAAATGGGTCCGGGACTAAATAAACACCCTGTATAGAGAGTGTAAAAGGTCATAAAATAATTTTTCTTGAATTTATTTTTTAGAAAAAATAATATTTCATATTTGTTTCATTTCCTACAAACACGTGCCGAAAATTATATTTTTTCAAATTTCATTTCCAAAAAGATTTAATTTATTTTTGATTGGGGCTTTAATCAATGTGATGGCAACACTTTGAAAAAAGGTAATTTTTTCCCATGAATGCGGAACGGGCTTAATCTTAATTTCTATTTTTTGCGAAAAAATTATTGAAAAACATAGTTAAAATATTTATTTAAAAATTCATTAAAAATAGAAATTTAATTTTAAGATTAAAACATTAGTATCATTTAAAAGATAAATTTTTGATCTTTTACTTCATATAAAAATCTTTGTTGTACGGTAATATTTTCGGAAGTTATAGCAGAAACACGTCAAAATTTCGCTTAATTTTTAAATAAATAAAATTCTAGTTAAAAATTCGAAAAAATATCCCCCAGGTGCACATTCCCTGCCTCCAAGGTATACACGTGCCAAATTTGGTAGCTGTAGGTTGAATGGTCTGGTCTGGCCTGTAGAGCGCCAACATACACACAAACACACATTGAGCTTTATTATAAGTATAGATTTATCGTTTCGATCAGGAAAATAAATATTGCTAAAAGGTTTAGGCAAGCTGAAAAAACAGTTATATTAAATGCATTAAATAATTAAATATGTCAGCGAAAAATTTTAGTTCAGACACAAAGTTTATGTATATATATATATTATATGTGTGTGTGTGTGTGTGTATATGTGTGTGTGTGTATGTAGGACTCGGGAATCACTACTATTTAGAATCACGCATATTTAATTACATTTAGGCCGAATAATTACATTAACAAAAGAAATGAACATTAAATAGATTTCGTCGAATATGTCGCAGGATTAATTCACATGTTCCGTCGCGTCTTTCGTTCAGAGACCCGTCTCGTCTCACACGTTCTGACTTTCGTTCAGACCCATCTCGTCTGTACTCCGTCTAACAAGCATCAACACCTGTTGGCCAGCAGATGGCGCTCGTCATCAGGCGTTCGTCACTATATATAATCTTTAAAAAATGAGATACTTAACATACTGCTATATTTTATTCAGTGTCCTCCTGATCTATTCAAGAAAAATGGAGCCATCTGCTCAGGAGGATTAGGATACTGTTTTCAAGGAGATTGTCCACTTTTGAAGAGACAGTGTCAGGATATCTGGGGAGAAAGTAAATTTTTATTTAATTCTCTTTTGGTTTATATGTTATCTCTTATGTCTGAAATGCCGGCATTCTACAGAATGCCGGGAGATTTTAGATTAACTATAAAATGTGAGAATTACACTTTTCATGGGCATTGTATATAATACCTAGACATTCTATAGAATTTGAAATGTTATTTAGAAACGTATGAAGAAAGATATGATAATGCTTTTATTTATTTGGTTAGTTTTAAAACAAAGAATATGTAATATTCAAAATATAATTTCCATTTCTACTAAAACGGCCACAGAATGCATAAATTTTTTACGACATTTCGTGCATCAATGGTTTTTTTTAAACACACATAGCAGATAGCAGAAACGGAAATCTTTTTATTAAGCATGCTTTCATCATGTTTATTTAATTCACTTTAAAATATAATCTCAGCCATATTTTTTAAAGTTAAAAAGCCGATTTTTTTTTGTTTTGTTGTTGTTGTTGTTGTTGCTTAATTATGAAATTATTTATTTAATATTCTTAATGTTTGATAGGTTTCTTCTTAAAACCTTTACAATTTCATTTCTAAATCCATTTTTTGGGGTTATTACAGCAATTTTTATATTTCTATTTACAAACATTTTAATGCCTTTAGATCTTTAAAGGCTCTAATGTTTTATCCCTAATTCTGATCTTTGATAGAATTTTCTTGTAAAAAAAACCTCACAAATTAAAATCTAAGGCATATTTTTTGTTCAAATTTGGTATGATAGTATATAAATATGTTCTACAATTTCTGAAAGAAATAGTAAGTAAGCTATTCATTTAGAAATATTTTATACTTGTTTTAATGCTTCACAATGTGAAAAAAAATTCTTGATATTTATCAGTTGAACCCCAGTATTTGAAGAATGAGTAGAAATACAGATTATTTTTTGTTCAGAAAATAAATGAGACATTTCCTAAGCTATCTAAAATTTTGAGCAAATCATTTGATAAACCTCTAATAAAGATTTCAAAAAAAAACTCATTTTTTGCTTTATATCTTTCTTTTTTTTTGCCCCCAAAAAATCCCTTTTTTCCAAATTAAAAAAAAAAATTACCGCTTACCTGTATATTTTGGTTTTATAGATTTTTTTTTCAATCTTTCTTAAGCAAATATTCAAAAATATAACTATTTTCGAACGTTTTTCAAAAACTTCCTCCCGAACGTAATCGCATACCTTAAACAGTCTCTTCATCTTGCATTGGAGATGAATTTCATACTTTTTTGGTTTGAACATTTGGCATCCATGCTATAGAATACCCGGGAAATGTGTGAAATATTTAAATGTTTCAAGCATTGATGACCAGTTATTGGCATTATATATATAATAACTAGTTATTCTATAGTATGATGACTTTCGTACATTGACAATAACATATATTTGGACAAATGAACCTTTCTAAACAATGCATTTATTTCAATCCACTTTGGATAAAGTTATTTCAATTATGTAAATTTGTTGTATTTATATTACAGGCGCTGAAAGTGCTAACGCCGCTTGCTACGAGAAACTTAATGTCTTGGGAACACCTAACGGAAACTGTGGATTCGATAATAGAGGAGAAATTCAAAAGTGCACAATTGAGTGAGAATATGCTTTTATATAATTTTACTATGTCTCTGCAAAAATAATTTCGATTTGCTTGTCAGTTTTTTGTTGTTTTTGAAACATTCTTTCTTATTTTAAAACTCTTTATCAGGGAGTTTTTATTATAATACTATTGTACCTTTTGACGACCATTGGCTAATAAAAAAGATTGATTGCGTTAAATTTCAATAAAATATCTTATCATAACATGATATAATTTCTTCAACAAATTATTTTTACCAATAATAGCAATAACGAAAAATTGGAACCTACGGAAAATTGTATTGTTACGGATTGTTACGGAAAATTTCGGAAGCTCACTTGAATAAATCCCAATATCTCTCTTAATAATTAATTAACTAATATTTTAGAAAATCTCTTCAAGATTCACATTTCTACTCTCTAAATATATTATTGCCAGTTTTATAGTTCGAGGTCAAGTATTCTGGTCTGTAAAGCTTTAATAGTCAAACACTTTTTGTGCATTAATAGAGATGAAGCCCAGTTATAGAATCGGCATTTTGCAAACTTTTGTGCAGTACTAAAAAAATATAGTCTGATCATTCTCCATTAGAATAAATATATTCGAGTTCTTTTTTCTTGACTGTTTGATTTAAATATAGAGTGATACAAAATAACATTAACGAAAGGAAAAGGTAAATCAAGTAATGTAAATATACAACAGTTTGGGTACAAAAAGTCTCAAATTACTTTCGGAATTTGTAAACGTCCTTTCAGACAATATATAGTAAAAAAAATCAATTAAAAATTTTATTTACAATTTTCTAAACAGTTTATATTTCTTAAATATAATTGGGTAAATCTTGATGAATCTTACTATTGAATTGGTATCTTACTATTGAGTTGCTATATTATACATACGGCGTTTATCAGGATATTTGTTATGCGTGAAACATACCAAGTTAACTGTGAAGAGTTCATGGCTTAACTAAAAAGGCTTGATTTGATTTCTCAAGTTCTCATATGAACAATCTTCACCATCTTATCATTTCCGATCTTAAATTCATGTTTGATTCCTGTTTATTTTGAACACAGCTGATATATCCTTTTAGATTAACAATATCGATTTGAGTCATCTTATGCATGATGCGTATTTCTTTTCTCGGATAAATACAATAATGATCCATTAACCTCCACTCCAATGACAGACCAGATCGCTGTGTTAGGGGTAGGTGTATGAATTGCTCCTAAAAGGAGTTGTTATGCATTCATCATATTCATCGACGTTAATTTTCACGTCGATTTTCTCATTCATATCATCCCGGACACGTCCACGAGAGGGGGATAGTTCTTTAAAATTATACTAGATATTAATGTTCCTCGGGCAACTTTTATCTTTTACTTTGATCTAAATGAAGCACGCTCTTTCTATATTTTGACATTTAATAAAGCTAACGCTGACTTCATGCAATATATATATATATATATATAATATATATATAATATACCACTTTCTTTTAGATGTTTGATGTTCTCATATTATAGAAATTTACAAGAATTATTGAATAATTTTGATTTTAGCTTTATTTGTTTATTGGGAATTAATCACAACTGGATAGATTGATTATATCAGTAAGCAATTAAAAATATGCTCTAAATATTCAGTTATAAGATATAGAATTTATTTAAACAAAAAGAACAAAATTATGCATATAACAAAATAACGAAACTAAGTTTGTTGGTAAAGCCTTATTCAATGAATAAAAAAACAATCGAAACAATATAATAGAAAATAATTTTTTGATGTAAATGAGTAATTTAATTAGTATTTTCTTTTTGGAAATTCATTACATATTTTTAAATTAAAGGAGATTTGATCCTGTAGTATGAAACATTACTCCATTATAAGATTTTAAATTTGATTCTTTTATCTTTGCTTTATTTTTAGATTTTACTATCAATTCTATAGCAGTGAGAACGCGCATAGTAAAAATCATTTAATATCGTCCTAAAGCACGCGTGTGATTAAAATGATGAAAAATATTGCAGCAAAACTTACTGAAGATATTTTCTTAAACTTATTAAAATCACAATAAATTATACGGAAACAAGATATATAACTTTAATCAATTTTAAAGGGATGTAAAATGTTTTACAAGATGATGTACTATGATATTATTGAAGAAAATGATTTAAAAATTCTATTCATCGTTTTAATCAAACATTTAATTAAGATTTTGAAATACCGTTTCATACTGAGCACGCACTATCCATCAAATAACTACGTGCCAAAATCGGTAGCTCTATATCCAACAACCTTCTTTGTAGAGAGTTTCTGAAGAGTTTTTCAATGCTAAATATGATATGAAAATATTGTTTTAGTCTATAGGCATTATAATGTTAAAAAGTCAAACTTTATAGATATTTATAGATAAATCGGCGAATAGCATTGAAAATACCAGATGGAAATTTAAAAACCCTATCAGTATAATCCAGCATGTTTACATTCTCAGAAGTTCATTATTGTTCATATGTGTTAATACAAAGCATGGCTAAAGAGCATGAATTTGAGGAATATAATTATGCATTCTATCCTCAAGTTGTTGTTTTTTACCAGTATTGTAGAAAAGAAGGTAAATAAAGAAATAAATAATTAATGACAGATAAAATATTATTTTTATGCAAATAGCAGCCTAATTAAAATTTAAACTAAGAATGGTTTCTAAAAATTTATATCTCATTAAGAGCAAATTAAAATGTGTGTAGACTGTTTAAATTTTTTCATAGGTACTTTTCGTAGACTTAAGTTGTGTTTTTTTTCAGTGCTTCTCATGATTCAAAATCTTCTCTTGCAGAAAAGTAAAAATGAATGAAAATAAAATTAATAATTGCTGTATGAATGTTTCCTTTCAGTTCATTAATTTAACTCTTGATTTTCAATATTTTTTTAATTTAATTAGATATAAAATGTGTACTAATGTTTTTAATGTTGTGATTAAATTTATATTCACCCATAAAACATCCAATCACGTTTTTTTTCTAGTGCTAATATTAAGATAAAAAAGAACTGCATTTTTTCAAACATTAATTTAATGCAAGTAGAATTTTCATTTCCTCTTTTATTTTGTAAAATATATATATTTTTTAAACTGCACTTGCAGAAATTTGCATTAAAACTGATTCACTGAAATTCATATTTTTCAATCTTATCAAATAATGTGAAATTTTTAAGAAAATATGTTCCATATTGTTTTAAGAATCTAATAATTCAATAAACTTGGCGAGCAAGGTAGTCACCAAAGACGGCTAGTTTTATATATCATCGTTTTTATCTCCTTTTTCAATAAATGTGCATCTATTTTTAGAGATTCTTATTGCGGATCCTTACAGTGCAGTGAAGGTGAAAAAACGCCCATCGCCAAGGAGGTCCTCCCGATCGATTTTGTTGTTTACAAAATGAATGCCGAAGGCTCAGTTCATGAATGCAAGTAAGAAACCAATTTGTTCTGCAGAGAATCCTTTCAAAAGCGGATGAGAAATTCGGGACAGTTTCTCTTGTCTAAAAATAACTGTTTTATTCTTGTTATGTCAGAAACATTCTTACACTTATATGAAAAGTTGCATCTTTTCTTTTACGTGTAGCTGATTTTCAGGATTTGATATTACATAAGATAAAAATATCAAGTGCGTTTTCAAAATAAGAAAGTACGAAAAATACGTACTTTTAGTATGAAAAGAAATTGAAAATAAAACCTACTTTAATTCAAGGGAAATAGAATTTTCGAAAATATAGCTTGATTAACGAATGTACATGACTGGAATTGATTTTGGGGTAGTCTTTACTGTAAAATAATTTTATCTTGCTTATATTTTAACATTATTTTTTTCCTTTCTCATTCAGTTATGTCGTTTAACTTTAAAACGATTGATAACTCTTATTGTTAAGATCTTTTCTTACAACGGTTAGATCTGATTAGAATGAAAACTGATCTAAGTCAAAAAATTGTACAATGTGAGTTAAACATAGATTTATATTCCTTCTTAGTTTCTCTATTTAATGTGTTATTCACGGAAATCGGTTGTACAATAATTGGCCACTAGGAGCAGCACCAAAACTGTCGACTAGCCTGAATTGCGGTTGAGTCTAGAATGACACTGGTATAGGTCAATTGCCAAGTCACTGATAGTTTGTTTACTAAAAGTTGTAATTAATGTAATCATTATTTTAAAGCTTTTGTATGTGCTTTCATTCCCTTTAATGTTTCTATTCACATTATTATATCTAAAAGTACTTAAGTAAAAGTCTAAAAAGTACAACTTTTCCTTTAAATGGAAAAGTTGAATAAGTGCTGCAATGCGGATAGATTAAAGCCTTAGATGAACTATTAAAAGTCTCTAATTAATTTTAAAAAAAGAATTAACATCTAGGACTAATAAGAGGCTTGAGCTTTTGGACAGTGATTTTGAGTTTAAAGACAATCCTAACAAAGAGCCTGATAATATTGTAAATAAGTTCATTGTAAATAGGTCGATGTTAAATAAGTTCAACCTTGAATCCTGTAACAAAATTATTGTCAGATATTAGTCTACATCAGATTCTGAGGAATTTGGCTATAAATACTCAGACAATCAGGAAACTATTGGGTGTGCCAAAAAGGCTAAATCTTATAAAAAAGGATTATAAATCTTGAAAATCATGGTTAGCACATTAAGAAAGACAAGCTACTGCGACTAAGTTAACGATACATTCACAAAATAAGTAAAATTTTCATGAGAAAAAAAGATATTCTTATGACATGCGAATGTAAATTTCTTTTTCAAAAGAAAATTAATGTTTGGAAACTTCCGGAAAATAAAAGATTTTTCAGAGGCGCAATGCTTTTACTTGTATTCTAATCAAACGGTATGAAATGAAACAAAGAATATTAAGGAAGCTAGTTTTATACTTCTCATCTAATAATATCAAAATAAGTAGAAATAACAAAACGTAGACAATTATTGTTGTCACTCTTTTGCAATATACATGCTAAGAAGAGTTACTTTATTGTAGCCAAATTATTTGAATTTACAACAAATTACTGCAGTAAATAAATGGTCATCCTGAAACAAATTTAGGTGATTTATTATTATAAACTATGTTTCGATCCATATATTATAATCTTCGAGTAGTATGAAATATAACCATATTTTTCTAGAATTAGATGTCAGAACAATTAAATCTCAAGAGACTCATAAAAAATACTCAAATATTGACAATTTTTGATGGTCAGTATAAGAAACGGAGAGGCTTTTTTTACAAATATCCTAGCAAATTCTTAACAATGAGAGAAAAATTAGTGTCAGTATCTGAGTTAATAAAAAATATTTGACGGTTTTTCTTAATAAATCAGTATTTAATTGACTTTTATTAAATGTAAAATTAATCACCATTAGGATAAATTAGAGAAATTATGCTTGCCTCCTTATCGGGTTTCTCTTGCCCCATCTCTTTAGTAATGTGAAGCCGAATTTCTGACGCCATATCTGTAAAAAGTAAACCATAAACATGTATTTGTTCACTTGACAATCAAAAAGTTCTCGCGTTTATAATATTAACGGTAAATGATGCATATTATAAAAGGAATATTTATTGTTGTATTTTGGTGTTCATAATTTTAAAAAAAAATTTGTTTGCTTTTAAACTTGGGATGAAACAATAGCATTTAAAATATTTCAAGATTTAACTTCATGTTTTAATCAAAATTTTAAAATAAAAAGCTTGCTGAAAGAAAAAAAAATCTTTGACTACAATGGTACATATACAAGGCACAACCATTACGTAAATACAAATTTTGCTGTAATGCGATTCCTTCAATGTGAAAAAAAAAGTCGACATTGAAGTCATTGACTAAAGATTTTTATATACATTCACATTCATTATGCTTGCATTTTTCTTACATTACGGTTACATTCTTTTATTTCCAATGACTTCCGTGGAAGCAGCTGCCTGTCGAATATAGGGGACGTTTCCCTAAAGATGTATTTCTGCACTGTTCATGAGCACATATCCTGTGCTACTATTTGCAAAAAATAGAAGATTATAAGCAAGAAAAATCAGGAAACTGTTTTTTTGACTAATCATCCATTGATTCACATCGAGCCATTCACTTATTGTTATACAATTTCCTATAAGCAATTCCATATTACGATTATGGATATTTCTTCAAGGCAATAAAAATTATTTTCTTTATAACTTACTAATTTTACGAGAAACTCACTTAATTTCCGCGTGACATTTAAAATAAATTTTCTCTACTTCCCTCGAGAGCTACTTATCGTTCACACTAACATAAACACCTACTTTTTCTTAGCTGCCAAGCAAAACAAGAAATCTTTTCTGCATAACTTTCAAAACAACAGGAATGCACTGCCATCTGGGGTTAAGTAGGAAAACTAATTCTGACACAGCCAACTGCGTACCTGCCTGAACATTAGTATAACATTATGAAGACATATCTCATAAAAGAACCTTACATTCCGCTCAATGAATCGTTAAGAGTTTTAGTCTACAAGTAATTTAGAAAGAAATAATATTAAGGGAAGAAATAACTCTAGGAATATGGAGGTGAACCGGTTAAATAATCTTTGCAGTATCAAGCAAAAAGAACCTCTTCAAGGCTTTAGATATTTTGAAATAATAAATCTTACTTCTTCAGGCAAAATAGCTTTTCACCAAACCAATGCTTTTCAAAAACCGACAAAAGGAAATGGGGTAGCCGAACGTGAAACCAGTGTCAATAAAAGAAAAAGCGGATACGTCGGATCTATTACAATTAACGAGATACCATGGCTTTTTCAATAATTTCAAAACTACCAACACGGAGAAAATTTAGGTCTTCTTTCATATTTTCATAATGAGGAGCAATCTGGAAAGGTCAATGAGAATGTCAAGTTAAAGTTTTAAGGCTTAATTAGTCAAAAATCTCATAATAATGACAGCGCTTCAAAAATAAAAATATATTTGCAATATAACTCTACTTTCTTTTAGTGAGCTCATTGTCAGTATAGAATGGCAGTGATATAAGTCAGTAAAAGTTAATTAAAAGCAACATAAAGTTATTTTTACGATCAAAGCACACAAATAAAAATGTCTATGTTCAAACACAAATTAACTTCAATATAACTTTAAATTAAAATGTGATCGACATTTTGTTACAGTTGATTTTAGAACACTTTCCCTGACACAAAACAAAAGTTAGGATGACTTACACCACTTTAATTCTAAACCAGCTCATCTATTTCTCTCCTCCTCGGAAATATTCTCTAATGTTTACAAAAAAAATGTTTTAGTTTCATTTCTTGTAACTTTTTGTTCAACGTTTTTTTATAGCAAGAGTCTAACGATCTATTTTCTCGTGGTTTAATAATAGGATACATTAGAAGGAACGTTTTTTCAACCTTTAACCATTTCAGATCTAATTCTCTCTCCAATTATTATCAGCACATTTAATTATCTTCATTATCAATTTTCTTAACATTATGTGTTATTTTTCCTGACAGCCCTCATAATCTTGTGTAGCTATTTATGATATTTAGAGGGCTTGGGTTTTTCAAAACATCTAAAAGTAACTGTTAATGCTAAAAGAACCACAGTTCTTTCACAATGAAAGTGCAGCATTATAGACGGAAAATTGCTTCATTTTTACTGTCTCATATACGTACTATAGAGAAAATATAGCAATCTTCAAAAAATTCGAACTCGAGATTTTGACGAATCTCCATGTTTCGGATCTTCCTGAATTCGAAAAACACATTTTGAGAAAATGTCTGTCTATCTGTCTGTATGTGACAAAAATAACCCAAAAATGCTTTGAGATAGAAATTTTCAATTTTTTATCGAATTTTGAGCAAAACCAGTTCAGGGAAAGCCTGTCTGTCCGACTGTTCGAATATAAATTAATACGATAATTAATAAATGAACCGAGCTATATATATAAAATCAGTTCATAGATTTAAAACCTGGTGTGTAGATATCTATCAGACTTAGAGCCAAATCCAACAACAGGCTGACTTTCAGAAACATGTAAACGCAATTATTCAAAAATGCAAGGACTGAAAAATATGAATTTAGTGAGGGATTTTGTGACTACAATGCAGTTTTATGTCCAATTTTTGTTTCAATCGGTTGAGAAAAACATGTCTAAAACACAGATTCGATTTTTGGATATGCCAGAGATTAATCATCAAATAAACAAATTTATTAGAGAGTATGCTAGAAAGTTTTGGGTTAGGTTAAATTTGTGGTTTCTTTAAAAAATATTATCACAGTTTGTGCGTTTTGGTTATTTACAAGCACTTTTGTGGCTTTCATAGTCTGACGGCAAAACAGCATTTAAGCATCACAGTCTGGTATATCAAATCTTCAAACTTTACATAAATGGTCATCATTGCTTCAGACTTTATGATTGTAACAATTTCTTAGTAAAAGTTCACAATTTTAGATTTTTGATGTCATTAGATCTTTGCTGCAATTCACCAGAAATGCGAACTAACTCTTGGCATCTACAGAGTTAATTATTATAACAACTAATTTCATTAACGTGAAAATATTATTCTTTGTCAACAAATGAAAATTTTAACTTTTTATTTCAATCGATATCAATTATTACTTTTCCTGTCTTCTAGTCGTATTCTATGCATGTTGTATTTTTTAAAACTTGAACAACATTATATATATATAATGTGAACATAATTTTTTAAGCGGAATCGTGGCCGAAGACACTTTGAATTTTTAACTTCGTTTTATTCCATCCCGGGAGGCAAAATTTATCTACAAGGGTGGGCGAACTAGCATATGCTCATTAGTTATACAAGAGCAAAAAAACGTAAAAGGGGGGGGGATATTTTTCCCAGTGCTTATATACTATGAGATATACTGTGTTTATATACTGTGCTTATAACTATTTTTACGGAGCTTCCTCTTGCATTAATTAAAATAAAGACGCGGAATTGAATCAGGAAATAAGAGAACATTTTAGATTGAAGTTAATGAGCTGAATTAAGTTTAAAACTTTGGAAATTAATTAAGTTTAAATTAGATTTAAAATGTTATGTATAATATGTAACAATCTCTAAATTTAAATCAAATCCTTATTTATTTCCTAATTTTTATCTTAATTTAGCCCATATTAACTTCATTCTAAAATGTTCTCTTATTTCCTGATCCAATTCTACCTTTTTTAGTTAATTAAGGCAACAGCAGCTCTGTAAAATTGCTGAGTTCGACAAGTTCCCACACTCCGAGTAAAGGGATAAAAATTTGTCGATCTAAAAAATTCTTTTAAAAGATATCTAGATTTACCTATTCTAAATCGATTCGTGTACAGGAATCCCTATGAGAACCTCATGATATAGAACGGATGAGGATAAATATTTCTGCCCCTTTTTACATTCTTTGCTCTTTCACTCATATGTCACGCTGTGGATTGATGTGCCTCGTCGCGTCTTGCTTGCACATAAATTATGCCTTCCAGGATGGAATGAAAACGAAGTTTAAAAATGCAAAATGTCTTCTCTCCATTAGGCCATGACTCTGCTTCAAAAATGTGTATGTTATATATAATAAGACACCTTTCAAAATGATATTAATTTTAATAACAAACATTCATATCCGAAATTGTTTTGTAAAAATTATAAAGATTTTTTCTTTTTTCTTTTTTTTTTTTTTTTCTGTTAGGACACGAACATTTTCATCTTTTGATTTGATGCATGGCTTAGTAAAAGATGGAACTAAATGCGGATTCCAGAAAGTAAGTGCGTGACAAAAGAAAGCTCACGTTTCAATAAACTATTCTATTAATTTTTTTACAATGCCATTTCACTTTTAGATGTGTCTGAATCAAACGTGTAGCAGCATTAGAAACATTATTACTGGTAAATGTCCGTTGGAAGAGTTCCAAGCTACGTGTTCTGGACACGGGGTAAGAAGTTATTTCATTACATCTTTCTCTTGACACGTGATAACATTCCTCGATACAAATGTCTCTATAACTTCTCCTTTTTTTTTCAAAATTTCAAAGTATAAACATATGACTGTTGTTCTCAAGATGCGAAATGAATATCATATTTAAGTTAAAAGCACAAAGAATTGGAATGTGCGTAGTAATTTTGAATTATGATCGAATGCTGAGAATGGCATTTCCTCCTTTCCAAACTTCCAAGTCACATAGCTAGAGAATATTTGATCCAGAAAGATTTAACATGATTAGATCCCTTTACAGAGCTTTCTTAGATGGAATTGGACTTTGATCATAAGGAACAATTCGAATTCAAAGTTGAGGAAAAAGTTACTGTTAGATAACCGTAGCTCCATGATTCAAAAGAAATAAAAAATATATTTTGAATTTAATAAACTGCTCTCCTCTCGCATTTTGGCTTTTTAGTACCTTTTTGGACTTTTTTTTTTATTTATCTTTATAAACTTTTGAAATTAAATGAAAGGTGTGTCTTCATAAGTAATTAATCAATTTGTCAATTAAAATTGATGAGCAGAAAAATGATACACTGTCGAATATTAGTCCAGATGTGCTTTAATATGTTATTTATTAGTTTGATAATTTAATCATTTAACTCTTTAAAAATGAAATCCCTTTCATTGCCTTTAAGGGTACAATGGATGTTGAAATCAAAATTTCTCATTTTCTGAGGTATTGCTTTGAAATTTTCATAATAATTTTATTATATCAATCTAATGCAATAAAAACATTTTCATCAAAATTTATTGGAAACCTATTTATTTATTTTTTTGTAAAAAGCTAGAAAAAAGTTTAATACAAAACAAATTGTTCCATGTGCATTAAAACAACATAAAATTATTTATCTATTACAGAATATAAACTATTTATCATAAAACTATCTTACACTCATGTCCATAATGCAAGGGTAATGCAAGTTCAGGAAAAGAAAGAGTCAGAAACAAAACAAATGTGACATATTTGTAAACCCTACTTATTAAACAAAAGATAAAGAGCAAAAAAGATGCTATATGTTTGATATTATTAATAAAATTTGCAGTCTTTTTTGCTTTTTGGAACAAATTACAAAAAAAAACCCTATTTACAAAAACCAATATTACATGGTTGGTATGATGGCAAATACATAGTATGTTTCTCAGATGATGCAATACAGTACGTACAACGCCTAGGCATGCTGAGTATCAAATTATCGATCTGATCTTGCGGAATATTACACCACTCATCAAGCAATGCTCCCTGAAGTTCCAGTAGACATGTAGGAGGTGGATGATGGGCTGCAACTCGTCGGCCAAGCATGTCCCATACATGCTATACTGGATCCAAGTTCGGTGAGAATGCTGGCCAGTCCATACGGGTGATATTCTCCGATCGAAGGCATTCTTTTACGATGTTTGTACGTTGAGGATGGGCGTTGTCATCCATTAACACGAATTTTGCGCCCATGGCGCTTTGGAACAAACGTACATGTTATTCTAGAATGATGTCCCGATAGATTTGGCCTGTCATGGTTCCAATTTGAAGATGCAGATCAGTTCTGGAACCCAGAATAATTCCTACCCAAATGAGCAATTCTGCACCACCGTAACGGTGTCATTCAGTGATGTTCTCTTGGTGGTAACGGGTACCTGGCGTCTCCATATGATCGTCCGGCGAGAATCAGACTGCAAGCAAAACCTGAATACGTCGGAAAACATTACACAAGCCCACTGTTGCGGTGTCCACAATGCATGCTCTCTATTCCAGTCTAACCGCAGGCGACAGTGAGCTGCAGTAAGTGGAACACATCTGGCAGGCCTACGAACATATAGACTAATCTGCCCTAAGCGTCTGTACACGGCCTGCCTTGAAACTATTGTACCAGTGTCTGAAGAGAGTTGACGAGAGCTGTGCTCCATCTGTTTCTTTTTGGCAATAACTGCCAAATACTGGTCTTCATTCGGCGTTATAACTCGGGGGCGACTTGTGCTGTAACGACTACTCACATTACCATCATCTTAGAATCATTGCCAAAGCCTGGAGGGAGATGACACTCTGGGCGTTTCCAAGTTCCTCGGATACTTCCAACTGGGTATGCCCACATTAATGACGGCCGATAATTCTAGCTCGTAAAAAATCATCCAAATGCGTCCTTTGTGTCATAACTATGCGGTTATTGCACTGAAAGGCTTATAAAGCGCTTGCAAACAATTTTACTTCTTTGCCTGTATTCCTTATACATCACTCTCTTACACTATCGTCATTGTGACGTGCTATCGGTGTCATCTGGTGGCTTCCTGCAATTTGCATATGATTTTTGAAGATGTGTGTAGTCATTTTATGGATGATATATGTATTTTAGAATTCGATTTCAGCGTACATCTGAATTATCCTTAATTTATGGATATGAGTGTATATATCGATATTAATTAATCGATATTAATTTCCGACTTAGATTAATCATTTCAGTAACAAATTTAAACAACCAACAAATGCAATCGCTATCCTACATATTTTGAAACATGGCGTATTTAACCTAACAATGCATGAATTTTTATTTTATTACAAAAAAATGTGTTTTGAATAATTGCATATAATAAAAAAAATTATTTTTAAAAGTTTTTAATTATTTTTTTCGTAAAACTAAAAAAAAACAAAATCGCAAATGGTTACATTAAGAACTACACAATTTTTCAGTGACGCAAATCACGTGATAACTTATTCTGCAATAAAAATAAAAGACCCTTTCCAGCAATATATTTTTTTACAATGCATAGCCAAATAGCTACACGATGCACTGCCAGGTTAATTGATATTAAAATTCATTCAACTTCTTTTGTAAAATACATTATTTTTTTTCTCTCAGACTTGCACAAATATAAATACATGCTACTGCGAAGAAGGATGGAAAGGATATGATTGCAGTACAGTAGATGAAGAAAGTCTTCGAGGAAGTACCAAAAGCAATACTGATTATTATGATTCGACGGGAGAATCCCTGCTGGAGAATTCTCAATATGGTAATTTAACTAATCAGCTTTACGATTGCTGTATTATAACAAGTCAGTTTTACGTTTAATTGAATCAATTTTATTCAAACGTCAACAGCGAAACGAATATAACTAAAAAAGCATTTAAATACATTTTAAATTTCAATTTAACCTAAACTCTTATATTCAATTTCAAATATTAAATTGTACACATTTTTACAACATATTAAAATAAAACATTTACTATCTTGACATGCAGCGATTCTCAACCTGTGGGGCGCGACCCCCTAGGGGGCGCGAGCACACTAGAGGGGGGGTCGCGAGAATATCCAAGATAAAATATTATTTTAAAAAATTGATCAACTGACTGAAAGGAAAAAAGCACACATACACATAGAAAACAAAATACATTTCGACATATTTAATAACTTATTAAAGTAAAAAAACTTAATAAATAAAAATTTACTTAATTAAAACATACTAAATTGAAAACAAATTTAATAATTATTAGTGACTTCCTTGAGCAAAATTTTTCGAAGGAAGGCTTAATATTAGAAATAGCCAATCTCAGATCTGTTTCTATATTTTCCGAAATCTGTATTTTGTCTTCAAAGAAGCCACAGCAGAAAATCCAGTTTCACAAAGGTAGGATGTTGAAAATGGTAATAGAATGCCAAATGCCTTTGTTTTTAGTGCAGAAAAATCATCCTCTACTCCTGCCCAAAATTCAAATAGTGATTTATTACTAAATTGTCTTTTAGTTTCGTCACTTGTAGTGAACTCTATGAATTTTTTTCCCTCATCAATTGAGAGTCCTTAGGATGTCTTACGAAATGAATCCATAACCCACTCGTAACTTGCTATCAGTTTGTCGTCAACAAGAAAATACCTTTTAAAATTCTTTGCCAGCATGGCTAAATGATTTTCACTGGTTGCAAAAAAAAACTTTTACATGTTCTTCTTCAGCCTTGTAAGTTTTAGTACAATCATCCACATTTACAAACATTGTTAGGTTTTTTTGCTTTAAATTTCTGTTCCACAATTCTAATTTTCTACAAAAAGCATTAACTTTATCACTCGTATCCAACATGCGTCATAATCAAGAATGGTTTTTGTGCCACAAAACTCCACTAAATCAAATCAAATCAAACCAACATATATCTATTTGCTCCTTGGAGTTGATTCAAGTTATTTAATTTCTCGAATATGTCGACCCAGTAGTTTAATTTCATCACAAATAAACCATCGCGAAAATGCTCGGCCTCCGGTCTGTTTTCTTCTTCTAGGAAAAGGGCGAATTCTTCTCTTAATTCATAAACACATTGCAAAAATTTCCCACGCGATAACCATCTTACCTCGCAATAAAATAGTAACACTGTATGTACTGAACCCATGTCTTTACAAAGTGCGGAAAAGATTCTCGATTTCAGGGGTCTCATTTTTATATATACAACGGTAGTTAATATTCAGATCAGGACTCATTTCTTTCGAAACTAAAGCTTCTCTGTGGATCATGCAATGTATCCAGACCCACTGAGGCGATTTTTGTTCCGGACATTGAACGAGCACCATCGGTGCATATTCCGACGCAATTTTTTCATTCTACGTTTGCCTCATTCATAAAATCATTTAAAATAGCAAATAATGCGAGCGCTGTTGTTTTGAGTTCTATTGGTTTGCAGAAAAGTAGTTCTACTATTGACATATTATCACAAAATCGAACATAGTCAATTAAATGAGCATCTTCATTACTATCTGCTGCTTCATCAAGTTGTACTGAAAACAATTTGTCACGCAACTTCGAGAAAAGCTGACACTGTACATCTTCAGCTATATCACCAATTCGACGAGCAACAGTATCATTTGAAAGAGCTATGGACTGCAACTGTTTTGAAAAATTATCTCCATAGTTTCTGCAATCTCAATTGTTTCTGGCAAAATAAGCTTTTCACCAATGGCCTGAGAGTTTTTACATCTGGCTATTTTATATGAAACTTTGTAAGATGGAATTAAAGCTTTTTTATTCACAAAGTTTCTTTAAAAAGTAATTTTTACTTTTTATATGATTTTAATTTTAATTCGAAGAATTATCTGGGTTTGTTGTACTCACTGTGAAGCGTTTCCAAATATCGTCGTTTAAGTTTATTAGGTTTCATGCTGTCTGCGGCCAACATTTTTGAGCAAATTATACACATGGGCCTTTCTTCTTCATTTACTTCAGTACTGATAAACCCAAAATTTAAGTATTCTCGAGAATATTTTCTTGGTTTTGTTTCCGGAACCACTCTCGTCTGTGTACTTGTTGGTGCTTGACTATCGTCTAATTCTCGCTTACTTCCGCTTATCCACGAGTCTGCATAAATCTACTGCCGTGAATATTTAATAATGCAATTAATACGAAAACATATATAACATACATATTCACGATATATTTGATAGCGATAGAAGGATCGACTCGAATGAGACTGGCAGGAATTGAAACTTGCGTTATCGAACATTTTCCTTCTTTCTATGAGGCATTGGTCGTGTGGATTCCCTTCCACAAACATAACTTTTTTTTTTCTTTTTTGTTTAGTCGTGCTTCTGTTTTATTTTTTTTTTATTATTCGAAAAAATGTATTCCCGTTTTCTAAATCTAGCTCACCCCTTCTATGTTAACTTTCATTAACGAATTTTTCTACTTTCATTTCTTTTAACGTTATCTCCCTGTTTGGCTTTCATTTCAAATATGATATTTACATTTTCCCCACTTTCATTCGCTTCATCTGTTCACCATCCGCTTGGCAAAATACCAAATATGATTTCTCGCCAAAGTTGGCCCGCTTTTACTCTTGTTTTGGCAGTTAGTTAAAAATAATTTTAAAAAAGAATCCAAAATACTCAATATGCATTATTGTTTTATACATTTTATTGTAAGCGGGGGGGGGCGATGAAAATTATGATTGAAAACTGGGCCGCGAATACTGAAAGATTGAGAAACGTATGAATTATGAACAATTACTCATAATTTCTGCTCTACAAATGTTCTTCTAAAATGTTTCCCTTTTTATAATCTAAATAGCAAGCCTCTTTATTTGAATAATTCATAAATAAAGAAAAATAGTTAAATGTTGTTTAGAGAGAAGATGGTTTATTTTTTCATTGGAATAAAATAATCAAGAAATAAAGCTGAAGCAGTTTAGAAGGGTGAGAGGGGAATAAAACTCCCAGGAAGAGATTAAAAGTGCACCAGTTTTTGATTTTGCTTAAGATTACAGTTAAGCTGTTAAGCTTTGCGGTACCGCGAAGAGAGTATAAAGATTATTATCTGCACAGAGTGTTCGACTACCTTCGAAGAAACTGTGCGGAACGAAAATATCGTTCTGATTCTGCTAAAATTGTAGAAAAAACCGACAGTCTACAAAGCACCACATTTCAGAAAAATAAAAAAAAATAAAAAGGCAAGAAGGCATAAATTCTAATAAAATTGTAAAAATTTAGAAAAAATAGTGTTGGTATTTCATAGGCTTAAGAAAGAACAGTAAAAAGATGGGTGACAAGCTAGGTCTGTTAAACAACTAGCATTCTGCTTTCTTTTAAAAAGAATGAAATATTGTGCTTGCTATATTTGTCGTTGCCGTCCACCTTCTGAAAGATCAAAACTACCATCAAATTTAATTCCTTTATTTATTTATTTTTCCTTTGGGGATGCCGAAAGTAGATGGTATGTAGAATCTCAATTACCTCAAAAAGTGTTTTAATAGCTTGCCTGCATCCTGTCAGCACTACGATGTTGATATGCAGTTAGTCACTGTACTGCGATAATTTTGAGTAGCTTTTAATTAGTTGCCCTGTCATATGTTATTTAATTCTATTCCTTTAATAATTTTATCGATTTGTAATTTTGCTTCTCTACGCAATAAATTTCCTTGTAGAAAAAATGCTTTTTCAGATATAGTAAAAGTGGGTGACTAGATACGTTGTTCGATGACTCTTGCCTTGACTTCGAATTTAGCAAACTAAATGGAGACTGATTATTCGAGGATTTTGTCGACAACTACATTAGGACTCGAATGCCATGTTTTTTCTAGAAATTCCTTTGTCCTATCACGGAAACTAGTAAATCTTGAAAGGAGTAAGTAGATGGCGATTGAGTTGAGCTCAAGAGAGTGGTTGAACGAGGTCCCTCTTTGGTGTGTCGTTCTCCAACATATTATCTGATGTTTGTAAAGCTGCTGTTGATTCATAATGATTTACTGCTTGTGTGTCGTTGATTTCTACAAGTATTGTTTTGTGTACACAATATAAATGATTATTTACCTTTGTTTCGTGGGGTTTTTTTTTCAGAATAAAACATCATTATCCTTTACAAAGTCTATTGGATATTTCAGTGAGGATATCTACAGAATAGATTTTTTTTCATAGTAACGTTAAATCTTGCAATTCTTTTCAACCAAATATTACAAATATTTTTCCCTTGCATTTTTCTAAAAACTGTGTATGGTAGAAATATGAATCTTTGAAAACGTTTCATTTTGCTCAAATTGTCCGATATTATTCTAAAACAATAACTTTCATATCGCAATGCTGTAAGAACCTGGCGAATTAACAGTTCGTTATTAGGAATTACAAAGAATTCCAATTCCTATGTGCCTTCTAATTTCATTTCAAATTTCGTGGAACATTAACAGATTTTCAAAACTAATCAGCGGTTATAATATACGATAAAAAAGGCATTTTTAATAAAAATGTAGGCTATCAAAATCAGTTAAGAGAAAAACTCGATGCAAATGGTATGAAAAAATATATAAAGATAAAAAAAAATAATCACAAGAGGTGCTGCAGGTCTGCAGCCAAAACAGAAGATCGGCTGCTGTTCTTAAATCAGTGAATTCTAATATTTTAGGAATCAGAACTCGAGAAATGAATGTGCAAAGGCATGAAAAGATCTTGCGTATTCTCTCCCTCGAATTATTCATATCATCAGACAGAATAGGATATTTTATGTTTAGCTTCATAGATTAAATGCAGTTTTGATCCTCTCTTTTCATTCGTTGGAAATAAATTTTCTCAGATATCTACAATTTTGATTCCAAAACTCACTTCAAATCGCTTACACACACACACACACACGCACACGCACACGCACACGCACACACACACACACAGTTGCTCTTTTTTTAAATTATCGTATTTGCTTGCATATGAACTGGATAACTGACAAATAGTTACTAATTGGTAGATTTAATCTAATTATAATGGGGTCAATAATTATGAAGATAATATGCCACATTTCATTCATCAAGTTCATTGCACATGAATAGGTGGATAAACTAACTATATCATGCAGATTCATCACATTTCTAACTCAGATTTTTTTATGATTACACTACTTTTTTGTGTATGTGCCATAATTATCAAATATTTCGAAAAAACTAATTTTGAAATCAATTTACAAAAACTAAAAAACGTGATAAACAAAATATTCAGTAAGCTAAAAATAAAATAAAATGTTAAAAATAAACATCGAAAATAAAATGTCAGATAGTACTTATAGTAATTGGGAAAACAAATGTTAAATTTCCGAAAAAAAATTTAATAACAAAGATTGGAATACTTAATTGTTTAATTGCAACCCGAGAACTAAAAAGCTGAGAGCATTGTCCTGGCTTTTTTTTAATTGCAAAATCTTCGCATCAATGAATATCTAATTGTATATTACCAATATTTTTCACACTCTTAGATATACTATTTGAAAACTACTTTGTAAGCCATGAATATTCAAAGCCTTTCCAGATCTATAATTAATGAATTTAAAGTCTAATTAGCGTGATCTAGGTAGTTATTTTCGATGCACTCGGCATAATGAATTTAAATGCTTAAATGTCATAAAATCTTGAACTTTCCAAGAATATACTAAAGATATAAATAATAAAAATTTATCCAACGTTGTTTTCAAATTTCAAACAATTTCTGCGCAATAAAACGTTGTTACGTCACTTTTTCTTTTTAAATTTCATGATTATATTCATTCATCATATGTCTAATCAGTTCTTTCATATTAGAATTCATAGTACTGGAAAGAATTTAATGTCTCAAGTTACAAACTGCATTTAAATAATATTTCGATTAGTACTCCGAATATAACAACTATTTTGCAATGATGAAACATGAAAAAAAAATGACCAAATTCCAAATATCATAATGGTTTTATTTTCTACTTGCCGTTTTTGACGGATTTGCTGTTTCACCAGAAATATTGGGTGCGTTTAGTTTCAACTAAATCATGATTTCTACATTCATATATTTTAAAGCATTAAATTATGATATATATTAATGCTATTTTAATAGACTTACACTTGTTATATGTATTATGCATATGAATTTTCCTTCTAGAGTCTAAATTCATGAAATCATAGTGCCATGCAAAACAACAGCCTTGACAATTCATCTTCAAATTTTCACTGTATTTTTAACTCCTATTTCCAAAAGTAAACTTAGCGTGTATGTGTAGATAATAAATAATATCTTCCTTCTTTAGTTTTCTACAATGAATAAATATCAGGCTATTAAATATTTAATGAGACAATGAAAAAGATTTGAATTTCGATGCAACATTGAAAATTGTTTACAAATATATACATTAAAAAATATCAAAATCCGAGAAATAATTGCTTTATAGCTAAATTTGTAACATTAAACAAATATTTTCAATTTAAAATGATGCAAAAAAAAATTTTTTGTACAATAATACACTGGTGTGCAAAACTTAAGCAACAGGTTTGTTTTTTGCCATAACTTCACGAGAAATCATCTGAGAGACATGAAATTCAGAAATGAGATACAGCATTTTGTTCTGAAATAATGACGAAAGCATAGTTGCGCAGAAATGAATACAATGCATACAGTATGGAATCAAACAAAAAAAAGGCTTTATTGAACTCATAGTATCGTTACACATGATTGTCTGTCCAAGAGGAAGAACAGCAAGCAGATGTTCCTTAGTATGGGATATGCCCTCCCCTTACTGCAATGGTTGCTTCGCACCGTCTCCCCATACTCAGCACCAGATTGTCCAACAGTTCTTGAGGTAAGAGTGCCCATTCCTCAATCAGCATCTGTTTAAGTTGTCGGGTGTTCCCAGGAGGATGTAATCGTGCAGCAAGGCGTCTCACCAAAGCATCCTACACATGTTCTATCGGATTTAAATCAGGGGAGCACGCCGGCCAATCCATTCGAGTGATATCTTCACTTTCCAGGAGCTCCTCAACAGCATGAGTCCTGTGTGGCCGTGCATCGTCATCCATAAAAACGAAGTCTGATCCAATGGCATCTCGGAACAGACGCACATGGGGAAGGATCACCACCTGACAATAGCGATCTCCAGTTACAGAACCTCTGTCGAAAACGTGGAGCTCAGTCCGCCCGTTCATCATAATGCCTCTCCAGACGACAACTCCAGGACCACCGAAACGGTCTCTTTCCGTGACGTTACTGGGATGAAACCGTGTCCCGACCTCTCTCCAAATTCACTGGCGTTGGGAATCTCCAGTGAATTTGGAGAGAGGTCGGGACATCGGAATCGCTTGTGGCACTAAAACGATTCTCATCTGTAAAGAGGACACGACTCCATTGTTGAGATGTCCAGTTTTTGTGCTCCCTGCACCACTCTAAATGGTGCCGCCGGTGGGAAACTGTCAAAGGGATGCAGCGTTCAGGACGGCGGGCGAATAGGCCACCTTTGTGAAGGCGTCTGGACACAGTAAAACGCGACACTTGTCGCCCCGTTGCTGCACACAGTTGCTGAGCAATGGCGCTTGCTGACTGGTTTCGGGTTCTTTTCGCCTGCAGGACGATATGTCGGTTATCCACTGCAGTTGTTTTCCTGGGGCGACCACCACCAACCTTTCTCACAGCTGTACCTGTGGTTTGGAAGGTTTTCCAAGAGCGCGAAACGACCCTTTTGTTGATTCCGAACTCTTCAGCTACACTGGTCACACTACGCCCTCCTCCAGCTTTCCGATCATTCTTCCACGTGTGAAATCGTCCAGGTGAATTCTGCTAGCCATATTTCACGAATTAACTCACGTGCACTTGCAGCGAATGTCTTTAATTGCGTCTCCGTCCTTCCTTTTATTGTAATGTTGAACTGCGCGCGCCTTCCGCACTTGTTTTACGTACGCTCACGTCGCCTGTGATGTTTTGTTCCTGATATTTGCATACGCATGACCTTTCTCTTGAATTATGCGTTCATTGTACTGATCGCAAGAACTCCTTTTCTGCAATTTCATGGCTATCTGCTTAAAATTTGCATTGTTGCTTAAGTTTTGCACACCAGTGTATATTGGAAAGCTTCAAGAAAATACCAAAATCATGCCCGATTTCTAATTCATTAAGTTTGAGGGGGGGGGGGAAACCCTCATACACATTTTTACTCGCTTCAGTTTACACGTTCAGCTTTCGTAGTTATAAGTTAAAGAATTTAGCATAAAAGCCACCAACAGGTAGGTGAACACATGCACATAAATAGACAAACATTCTACTTTATTATTAGCAGAGATTAATTGCTTTCGATATGGGACAATTCAGTCTTAAATTCATTAATGTAATCAAAGAAATGATTTGATCATAAACATTATCTACAAAATTTTAATATATTAAAAACTGACAATAAATTTTGCAAATCCGATTGTTTTATTAACAGTTATAGGCTGTGATTAACGAATGGTTTTTATGTCTGATTGATTGTATTATAGAAAAAGGTAAAAATTTGCCTTTGAGAAAGAAAATGACAAATAAATTTTTCATATAATTGCAGAGAAATAAGAGACCTAGATTCAACGGGTTTCATTAATTTTTGGCCAAGTCAGAAAATGACGTTTGTGAACTATTTTCAAGATGGTCGTTGAAATAAACTGCATTTATGAATCATATAAGATTTAAAAAAATAAATTGCCATCGGAAGCCAGTTGTTTCTCTCCCCATATTAATAGATAGTGTAATGTTATTTGTTCACAGCTTTGATAAATGCACTTTATCACAATTAAAGTATTATTTTAAATTAAACGTGCATAATAAACATAAAACATTAACTATGTTTACAAAATGACGAAAAGGGAAAGCGGTGGCTTAAGGAGCAGCTGACTATTTATAGCATATTTAGGGTTTCATATGCTATAAAATGAAATAAAAATTGTCGAGATCGGTAAAGTATTTGAGGCTGGAAAACTGTCAAAGCTGTTCGTATAGAGATTATGTTTTGAAATAATATATTTGAGATTTCTCTCGAAAATAGAGGGTGATGTAAAGCAGACAACCATTGATGGCATATCTAGAGATAATGAGTTTTCACATAAAACAAAACTTGGTGATATCGATCCTGTATGTCGGGTTGGAAAACAGTTTCCTTGTTTTTGGCAACTTTGTTGAATATATAAATGATAAATATTCCAAAATAATTGTGTTCAATATCATTTACTCAATTTTAAAACATTTTAAATGTATTTGTTAGGTGAAAATGAACTTCAATTGAATCCAAATTTGGCGATAACTGTTTTAGCAGGATGTGTGATTATAGGACTACTTCTTGTGGTAGTTGCAGTTATGTTCATTTTCTACAGGTATGTAAATTTTTGTAGCTAAGAATAGTTCTATTTGAATCATTAAAAAAGTAAAATAAATGAATAAAGATTTTTAACCCAAACTAATCGTAAATATTTGAATTTTAAATCGCAAA